>PVKM010001477.1:0-77168 GCA_004027735.1 Carollia perspicillata
GCAAACAAAATATAGCCAAAGACATTGAAATAGAAAAGGGGATGATAGTATCCAGAGGGTAGAGGGGAGGGAATTTCAGGGAAAAAGGGAGGGGATTATAGGAACAAGTATAAAGGACACATGGACAGAAACTAGGGGGGGTGGAAAGGGGAGGGAGGGAGGAACACTGGGGGGTGGTATGGGATGGGAGTAAAAGACAGAAAACTGTACTGAAAAACAAAAACAAAACAAAAAAGAAATACTATAACTTACTATAATAAAGTTACTATAACATTTATGAAAATTTTTTCAAATTAGAATTATGATAGATGTGGCATTTTTAATCAGTTAATTTTCTGTCAGCGGTGTGTTTCTTGATTTTGATAATTTTAAAAAGTATATTGTCAAATTATCCTTTTAAAAAGTATATTTATACTTGTCCAAACCTATGGAATGTGCAATACCAAGAGTGAACTATAATGTAAACTATGGACTCTGACATATAGGATTGGGATTTTGTGCCAAACAAGGCAAAAAAACTCCAACCATAAAGGAAAAGGCTGATCACCACTCTGCCTATTATATGAACATCACCAACTTTTATACATTAGAACACACCATAAAGGAAGTGAAAACACAAACCTTAAATTGAGATATTTGCAATACTTATAACCAGCAGGCACTAATATCTATAGTATAAATAGAATTCCCACAAATCACTAAGAATAGTCAAACACCCCGATAAAAAATAGGCAAAGCCACTATTAATAGTCATTTCATAAAAATAGGAAAAAAAGGAAAAAGGAAATGGCCAATAAACATATATGCATGTGTGTACATATATACACACACAGATACATACATATTTCAGCTCACTAGTTATCTGGAAAATGCAAATTAAACCACATTGAATAAAAATTTATACAATTCCAAATGTTGGCAAAGAGGTAGATAAATATAGGTGTGTAAATTGGCACATGCATATAGGAAAACAATTTGGAATTACCTAGTAAAGTTAAATACACACAAGTGTGAAAAACCTGCAATTACACTCCTACATTGACACCCTGGAAAAATTTTTGCACATCTATACCAGGAGATATAAACAGGCCTGTTCATAAGCAGCACTTTTTATAACAGCAAAACTCCGACACAACCATAATGTTCATTGACAAGAGAACAGAGGAATAGTGTTGTATTTGCATGTAAAAGAATACTATGTAATAGTGAAAATAACCACTGCTAGATGCAACAAAATAAAAAGGTGAAATTCAAAAATGTAATACTGTGTGAAAGAAGCAAAACAGAAGAATACACATGGTATGATTCCATTTACATAAACATAAAAAACAAAAATAATAAGTCATGGGAATGATTAACACAAAATTCACGATGGTGGCAGCCTCCAGCGGTGGGGCAGGGAGCTAAGAGTGGATGGAAATGGCTCAGTGCCACAGAGAGGTCTTTAAGATACTAGTAACGTTCTATTTTCTTTTTTAACCTAGGTGTGGATATGACCTACGTAACACTTAAAAAAAGAAAATGTACATTGTATCTTAAAAAGCAGACTTACATGAACTTATTGCAACATTTATTAAGTAAAGCAAATTTTTTAAAAATGGAAGTACAGACAGCAGGAGTGGCTCACAGGTACATGTTCTCTTTATTTTCTATGTTTGAAACTTTTCATAATGAAACCTGTTAAAAAATTCAGCACTTTTAATTCTAAATGAACACTTATCTCAAGAAGATAAAGCAACCTACATTTCCAGATTTTCCACTTTAAAATGTAGAAAGCTGACCTGCCAGTGAGAGATTCGAAGCCTGACAGTGATCTGACATGAGGGAAAGGGTCCGTTTGGACACTGGCGGGGCCACAGAGCAGGGCCCTGGGCATTCTGCGGCCGAAAGCCCCGCCCAGCTGACAGATGCCAGGAACTGAATTATGCCAGCAACCTCAATGATCCCGGAAGCAGATTCTTTTCTCCAGACAAGAACTCAGTATAGTTGGCACTTAGAGTTCAACCCTGGAAGACCCTAAAAAGAATCAGCTATGCCAGGGCTTCTTACCTACAGAACTAAGAGATAATAAATGGGTGTTCTTTCAAATCACTAAATAATAATGATAGTGATAATAATAATAAAATGTAGAAAGCTGAAAAGAGTATTATTGATTCCACTCTAGCGATAATAACAAACACCAGACAATCTGCAAATTCACCCATTTTTGAACCCAGGGGTTACAGGGCCAACTAACCCAAAGCCTGAGAGAAAGACTATGAGCACCTGTTTACCTAAAACAGATACAAAATGACATTGGTAAGAAGAACCTGGTTAAAATATTTAGTTGTTAAAAGCTGAGTGTGGACTAACCAAAAGACTATGAAAACCCTGGGGGCCACAGACGAAAGAATTTATACTCTCTCATAGGTTCTTCTCCAAGGACAGGAAGTTCATGAAAACACAAAATAAAACAAAACAAAACTAGAAACCGAGTGTCTTGTGGTCTCCTGGAGAAGAGCATCAGTTGGAAGAAAGACACTTAGCACCACCTGATTCCTTCTCCCCTCTCTCTCACACGGAACAAAGGGCACCACCTTTGACTCTTACCTCCACCCACCCATTAAAGTTAACTCAATGTGGATTATACACTTAAATGATATAAGAGCTAAAACAGTGACACTTCAAAAAGAAAACAGAAAGTCTTTAGAATTTTGGATTAGGCAAAGATTTTTTAGATATGACAATAAAATCATAACACATAAAAGAAAGGCTTGATAAACTGGACTTCAAAATTAAAAATTTCTGCTCTTCAAAAGATACCACAGAGAAAATTACAAGATAAGCCATAAACTGGAAATAAAGTAGTACCAATTATTTGAGCATAAGCTCTCATTAAAGATGTATATATTGTAAACTCTGGGTAACCACTATAAAAATTTTTAAGTCATAAATAATAAACTAATCATAGAGATAAAATGGCCTCATTTAAGAACCTCAATTAATCCAAAAGAAGGAAGAAACAACAAGTAGACCTTGCCAAGTGTCTCAGTTGGTTAGAGCATCATCCTGTGACCAAAAGGTAGCAAGTTCAATTCCTGGTCAGGCCATGTGCCTAGGTTGCAGGTTCGATCCCCAGTCGGGGCACGTATGAGAGTCAAACAATGGATGTTTCTCTCTAACACTAATGTTTCTTTTTCTCTCTCTTCTTCTTCCCCTCTCTCTAAAATCAGTTTAAAAAAATTGTAGGGCGGGGATAAAAAACAAAGGAACAAACAAACAAACCTAAAACAATTAGAATAGAAAATACCTGGAAAAATATTTTAATCCAACTCTATCAATAATTATATTAAGTATAAACATGCTAAACACACCAATTAAAAGACAGAAATTGTCAGGAAATCCAAGATGCAACTCTAAGCTGCTTATAAGAAAAACATTTTAAATACAAGGTTATAAGTAAGCTAAAAATAAAATGATTAAAATACACAGAACTTGCAAATACTAAAGAAAGCTGAAGTAGCTCTATCAGATAAATAACTAACTTAACTGAAATAACTAAATTAATATAACTTCAGAGCAAGACACATTACCAGAAATAAAGGATAGTATACATCAATAAAGAGATCAATTTTCCAAGAAGAAATTATATTCCTGAATATACATACACCTAACTAGAGATCTTCAAACTGCATGAATCCAATTGTTAGAAAGACAGGGGAAAAAAGTCACAATTCAACAACACTCCTTTCTTAGCAATGTAGAACACTTCTCTCTCAGCAGTGCAGAAAATCAGTAAGAATATAAAAAACCAGAACAACACTATCAACCAATTAGACCAACTTAACATTTATAGGGTACTCCACCCAATAATAGCAAAATACAAAACTCTTTTCAATTGCATGTGGAATGTTCAACAAGATAAACTACATTCTGGACCACAATGCAAACTTTAACAAACTTAAAAGAACTGAAATATAAAGTATGTTCTAGAAATAAAAACAAACTAGAAATCATTAACGGAATATCTCAGAAACTCTCGAATATTTTCAAATTTAAAAATATACTTATAGATCTCTAAAACATATAAAGAACTCACATGATTCCACACCAGGAAGACAAACAATCCAATTTTAAAAAATGGGCAAAGGACCTGAACAGACACTTCTCCAAGAAGGACATACAGAAGGGGGTCATAGACATATGAAAGGATGCTCAGCATTGCTAGCCATCAGAGAGATACAAATTAAAACCACAATGAGATACCACTTCACACTGGTCAGAATGGCCATCATAAACAAACCAACAAACAAGTGCTGGCGAGGTCGCAGAGAAAAGGGAACCCTAGTACACTGTTGGTGGGACGGAGACTGGTGCAGCCACTGTGGAAAACTGGAATTTCCTCCAAAAACTAGAAATGGAACTGCTTTTTGATCAAGTGATTCCACCGCAGGGCTTATACCCTAAGAATCCTGAGTCACCAAGCAAAAGAACCCATGCACCCCAATGTTCATAGCATTATTTATAATAGCCCAGTGCTGGAAACAGCCTAAGTGCCCATCAGTAAATGAGTGGATCAAAAAACTATGGTACATTTACATGATGGAATACTATGCAGCAGAAAGAAAGAAGGAGCCCCTACCCTTTGCAACAGCATGGATGGAACTGGAAAGCATTATGCTAAGTGAAGCAAGCCACATAGTGAAAGACAAATACCATATGATCTCACCTATAATTGGAACCTAATCAACAAAACAAACGAGCAAGATAAAGCCAGAGACATCGAAATAAGGAATAAACTGACAGTGACCTAAGAAAACCTTAGAGAGTCTTATCACAAATTCAATTACCATAATTTGGTAAAAATGTAAAAGAATCAAAAATAGAAATCTGATACATTTTTAGGAACTAGGGATGAACTAGGGAAATATTTCTAGTATATCAGCCTAGATATAGTCAACTTCTTAATATTTTTAAGAACATAAAATTTACAAGTAATAAGAAACAACTAGCTATAAGACTTTGAAAAATCAAAATAAGTTCGGTTATTTTATCTTCTTAAATTTTACTTTAGAAGTGTAGTATATCTTGAAATATCTCAATGTACAGCCACATTTTACCCATTCTCATTAGATAACAATCATACACATATTAGAAAAATACTACCCCTTATTTGTTCATCCAAAAAGTATCAAGACATTATTAGTAAATCTCTCAAATTGACATTTCATAACTTCT
Source organism: Carollia perspicillata (assembly GCA_004027735.1). NCBI lineage: Eukaryota > Metazoa > Chordata > Mammalia > Chiroptera > Phyllostomidae > Carollia > Carollia perspicillata. The sequence continues at coordinate 5,218 of PVKM010001477.1, forward strand.
ACTTTTCCTGGATTGAAGGTACCTAATACAGTATCTACCTAATATATAAACTAATATATGAACTAATACAGTATCTACTTGTCCAATGTATAAACCAATTAAAAAGTAACAAGCTGGACTTCTAAGGGACTTCAGAGCAGACAGTTATATTAAACTCAATAACCCATAACACTCAGAAGCCATCAAGTAACACTGCAGACTGTACCTGTCTTGATTTAAAGTTTCTCACTACTTATGATTTAAATTTTAATTTAAAAAAGGGATCATACTTATATTAACATTCAGTAAGCACACCCTGACAGGTGTGGCTCAGTGGACTGAGTGTGCAAACCAAAGGGTCACCCGTTAGATTCCCAGTCAGGGCACATGCCTGGGTTGTGGGCCAGGTCCCCAGTAGGGGACGCATTAGAGGCAACCACACATTGATGTTTCTCTCCCTCTTTCTCTCCCTCCCTTCCCCTCTCTCTAAAAATAAAAAAACAAAATCTTTTTTAAAAATTCAGTACACTCACAGCAAAACAACATTTAACTCTTTAAGTCAGCATTCTATAGTTTTTCAGTGAAAATTTTTAGCTACTGTGACTTGAGTTCACGAACCACAATTTAAAAGATAAAAAGCAGGTGAAGGAATTACCATAATGAGATATCAAGGTTTCTATTTTCTAATGCATTGTTTTGATGGTCATTCATCCGCACAACATAAGAGAAACTAGACCTCTCTGAGAAAGATCCATAGACATATAGTCTTAAATAACAGTAAATATCTCCACTTGGAATAAACAACCATTGTCTCCCAATGTTCCTCATATTAAAGTAAGAATATAGCCTGTTATAATAATTAAGATTAAAATACCACCAACCATGTTGTAATATCTTTAGATACAAAACACTCAAGAAAAAAACTTAGATTTTACTTGTTCAATTAAATGAGCATTATGGTAAAATATTTTTTAAAAAGCATCATTAAGTACAAAAATATATACAGAAAAAAACCTGTGATAAAAACTGTGCAAAACACAGGCAATTTAACATTTTTTATTTTAATAATAATAATACACATTACAAAATTAGCTCAGGAATGCTATAATAAATAAAACCATAGTCCAAAGAGAGGACCCAAAGTTTATGTGGGATCTAGACTAAGGAGAATGTGAAATGCCCCTTTTATGGAATAATTTATAATCTTTAAAAAAAGTACACAGCCAACACACACATACACACACACACAAAAGTACAGTGTTCCTTAAAAACCAAACAGGTGCCAGACTGCCTGGGTTTGAATTCCAATTCTACCACTTGCAACTCTATGACCTTGGACAAGGTATTTTACCCTTTCTGTTTCCATTTCCTCTTCTGTGAACTGGGGATAAAAACCTTTGCATTGTTTTGTAAAGATCAAGTAAGTTAAAAATGCTTGGTCCTAGAAAGAAAATATAGAAGTACTATTATTCTAGACATTTACAAGAAAAGATTTTTACATCTGACTCTTCAAAGAATCTCTGATTTTATATAAAATATTAGACAATTTGAAAGAGACACAACATATAATCTTTAGTGTTTATATATAAACTCTTATTGATACTTCTGTGAAAACTATCCTCTCTTTCTCACAAAAAGAATAAAACAGCACTATTAAAACATTCTTGTCTCGGGGCTAGAAAGAAGTATTCAAAGTCATGAAAGGCAAGGACCTACATCCAAGGCTACTCTATCCAGCAAAGCTTTCATTTAGAATGGATGGGCAGATAAAGTGCTTCCCAGATAAGGTCAAATTAAAGGAGTTTATGGTCACCAAGCCTTTATTATATGAAATGTTAAAGGGACTTATCTAAGAAAAGAAGACCAAAAATATGAACAGTAAAATGATAACAAACTCACAAATATCAACAACTGAACCTAGAAAAACAAAAACTAAGCAAACAACTAGAACAGGAACAGAATCACAGAAATGGAGATCACATGGAGGGTTATCAGTGGGGAAGGGGCAGGGGGAGAATGGGGAAAAAGGTCCAGGGAATAAGAACCATAAATAGTAGGTACAAAATAGACAGGAGGAGGTTAACAATAGTATAGGAAATGCAGAAGCCAAAGAACTTATATATGTATGGCCCATAAATATGAACTAAAAAGAGGGGGGAGGGATACTGGTAGCAGGGGGGTGCAGGGGGGAGGAGAATAAAGGGGGGAAAATGAGACAACTGTAATAGCATAATCAATAAAATATTTTTTAAAAAATAGTCTTGTCTCAAAATAAAAAGCTTCAAAGAATAAGGTTCTTGAAACTTTCCCTTTATCAAATGTAAATTATAGTTGCTCTGATGTAATGTTTTTAAATTCAACCAAGTGTAGATATGAAGAATGATCTTAAGTAATAATCTGTTCCGAGATTTAATCACCTTGTAATCATTTTTGTCACTTTGTAGTCACTTTTTCCAAGAGCATATGTGTTAAGAACATTTTTCCTGTGACCAGGTTTACCATGTATCTAGCAAGGTAACCTTGGGAGTAGGAACAAAAATTAGTTGCCTTAGAAAAGACACTGTTCATTTCATGTATAAAGCTCAGAGAGTGGCCTTAGGAAAGATCAAGTAAATATACCAGCCATACAGTTGTTAAGGGTTTATTTTTATATGCATACATTTCAAGAAAACAAAAATTTCAAGATACAGAATTTAACATATCAAATGAAATCATTCAGAATTATTTCAGTGTGTACATAAACAACAGTATAAAGTACATGTATAAGATACACTACATAACTTGTTTTTGAGGTTTCAAAAAGCAGTGTTTTGGTTTTAAAATTCTGATACCATTATTATGTCATTCAAGTAACACATATTTCAAGTTAAATTTTTTATAATAATAACTAAATTAACACATAACTCTAAGACAATCTAATAGATGAGCTGCCTTTACCACGATCTTCAAAAAAGTGCTGTTCAATTCTTCTACAAAAAGCAAGAAGGTTGCTATAGTTTTTCACCTTCTCGGAAAGTTCATCACTGGTCAGCTGCGTGGTCAGAATAGTGTACAGATGGCCAAATACCAGTGCATCTAGTTCGGTAGGCCTAGAACCGAAGTAGAAACGAGAGTAACATAAATAGGGCACAACTTGTATGATGGGATCTATGTCATTTTTAACATTTACTCATCTGTTTAAAAGAAAAAAAATCACAGAAAGAAATAAATCCCACCCCAACTTGATAGAATTTATTGTTTTAATTAACAGAGTTTTTTATAAGATTGAAAAAAGTATTTTAAACTATTAATTGCTGGTTGAGTGACTTGCTATTTGAAGCGGTAGTATTATTTAAATATCTTAAAATAATATTGGTGTAATCGATCATATTCATTTTATTCATTAATTTCTTCACTAAATAAATATAGAAGGTCTCCAATGTGCTGGAAACTATGCCAGATGCTAGGTATAAAAACACGATATTCTCAGACATTGACACAAAACATAGATTAACACAACACAACTTAAGTGCTTTAATCAATGCATAAACAAAATGTTATCAAAGCATAGAGGATGATTTTGCTGTGGTGCTAGGACAACACAATTACACTTGATTATGCAATCATATACTATAAAAATGATTACAATATGACTTCATTTGAATTTGACCTCTTTTAAAGTAGCTTTCTAAAAGAGACATAATCATGAAGATGGCTTCAATGAAAACTTGTCTAAAATTTTTCCCCCTAATTATGTATTACTAACAAAAAAGTGAAATTTGTCTACCTCACTATTAATGATCTATAAATGGGGCATCACCAATCTATAGTACATTAAAATAACTGCTAGTACAATATTACAAAAAGGAGAAAATATCTCATAATTATGAACTAATTATTGCTATTAGCTCCATGGTAATAAGCTTTTAAGAAAACATGCGTTAGCCCACCTGAATGACAATATGTCGCAGTAATCTTGTTTGGCAGAACAAATCCGGGGATCCATCAAATCTAGGTGTGGATCCTACTGCTGCCACTCACTGGCTATGTGGCCTTGACCACTACTGATGAATGAACTCTTGCAGTTCCATGGCTTCAAGTACCTCTTCATAAATAGCTCTTCACCTGCTAACTCCCAAATACTTATCTCTAGTCCTAGGCTTTCCCCTCAACTCCAGAATCATGCATTAAACAAACCAATAAAAGGTGATATACTTCTCATACCATACTGTAACTGTGTTTATTTAACAATCCCCACCCCCATTCTACTCCAAGCTATTTAAAGGTAACACTGCACATATCTTTAAATTCCCAGTTCTTAGCAAAATATCTAAGGAACCGAATCTGTATTTGCTGAATAAATAAATGAAACAGAAAAGAAACATCCTGCCTAAAGTGTGTAGAGTACTTAATTTTTCAATAATACTTATTCACAATTAAGAATACTTAATTTTTCAATCATACTCATCTTTCAAAGCTTTCTCTTTCTTTTGACACATTTATGAAGTTTTACTCAAAGTCAGAAAGTCAAAGTTTATGGATTAAAAGGGCAGACATTCGGATAGTTTAAAAAAATCACAAGTGTCCTTGGACTTAATAGCACCAGGATCCTGTCACTAAACTGTCAATAACAATGGATCCCTGAAAAGAACCACAATGTAGAAGGTGGATAAATGTAGAGCCGAGGCACTTTGAGAGAAGTAATACAAACACCAACTCTACTATATCCCTAAACAAATTTCTTAAAAGATAAATCTTATCTCACCAATGCAGAATTTATTTTCCTAATCCTTTTTTTAGGGTTAAGTACCCTTTGCTTCTTAGACGAAAGGTCAATATACTCCCTGATGCAACTTCCAACAGTGTAGATGGGCACCCTTTCTCAGTAAGTGAAGGCTCTGAATGAGTTCAAGTACACATGTACCTCTAACCTAGAGTGATCTACAAGTGCCCCTGATGTGGTCATAATGTTATTAGCTGCAAATATACATCCACATAACTCAAAAGGTACTGAACTGCATATAGAAAACAAGCATACAAAACTGATCTAAAGTTACATAAAGGTAGCAGCCTTGTGGCAGTTATTTCAGAACATCTAATAGGAAGCAGAATACAATACACAAAGTCAAACAAAATGCACACACAAATTTTAATGCATATTTGTTTTCATCCTTACAAATCTTAGCTACTTCCATATATTGACTCTGACATACATGTAAGTTACCAATTACCTCAAGTCTTTCCTATGGTAGTGGTTAACACAACTACATACTATTGCTAAAACTCACCGACCTATACACACTAAAGTGTTAATTTCACTATATGTAAATTAGACTGTAACAAACCTGACTTAAAAAAAGCAATAAACTCAGAAAAATATTTGCAACTGATACGAAACAAGCACAAAACAACACACCTGACCCAATATTTCTACTGAATTGTTGAATCGAGCCAAGATCTTTAAGTACTTCCAGTTTTGATCACCTTTCCTATACAACCTGAAGAGAAAAACACAGCATTTCTGCCCTCTGCTCACTAAGTAGCTGGTGGATTGTCACTTGGATATTGATAGCAACTCTCCCCCTAAGACTTTTAACATCTTTCATATATATTTTTTTTTATTGCATTTATCTTTATAGACTTTAAAAACATTTTTTTTCTTTTACTGATTCTAGAGAGAGGTGGGTGGAGGGAGAAAAAGAGGGAAAGCAACACTGATATGAGAGAGGCATATAAGTTGCATCTTTCACTTGTTCGGATGGGGCACTGAACCGGCAACCTAGGTATGTGCTCTGCACACGTATCGAACCAGCAACTTTTCGAATGCCCAACCAAACCAACTGAGCCACACCAGCCAGGGCTCTTTATAGGCTTTTTATTAGATAAATATTCCAGGGTGACAAATATGTTTTTAAAGTCTAAAGCAATTTGTTGCCTTCTTATCTTGCATTATCATTCCTTCCACATTTTTGTTCATTATCTATTCCTTCACGTGAATATTAAAATAAAAACAATACTGTGAAATGTGAATGTCTTCCTAACCTTTCCCCTTAAAAATCTCTTTGCACTCATCTTTTTTGCTTTATTATGATCCCATATTTTTTTCCCTTCTGATACCTTTCACAGTATAGTTTCAAAAATATTAATTTTGGCCACTGTTCCCTAATCTTTTTTCCAATTACGCTACTACCTTATTGTGTCTTCATACTACTAGAAATGATATACATATCCTTTATTTAGATCCTGGCTATTAATCTTTAGGAATGTCATTCAAGTTTGTAAATCTAGCCCCTTCCCATCAAAGTTTTCAATTTTTTGCCTTTGGATATTTTTTAACTATTTCCCATTAATTTTCTTAACTGGTGATTTCTTAATTGAATAAACCTCAATAAAATCCTTTTCCTCCCTGAAATTTTTCATCCTCAATATACTTTTCCATCTATATATGAAGATATACATCTTTTCAAATTTTACCACTTACTTAATGGTTACTAGCAGTATTTTTTAACTCCTTTTCCAGTTTCTCATTAAACTTACCCCGTTTTAATCAAGGTGTGAGCTGCTCTAGGTAAGAGGTTCTGTTTGGAAAACACAGGCCTGCGAGGAGCTTGTAAACGCTCTAGAACACTGTAACTTTTTCTATCCTAATTATATTTAGAAAATACATTTTTTCCTATTCTTTCTTCCCCTTTATTAAAAAGGTCACACAGAACTATCACTTTAAGACAAGTTTTATTTTTTCATTCCAGCTCTATACTTGAAGGGAACAAATGACTTAGCAGTTAGGTGTCTTACTAGATATCACAAGATAGCACAGGATAGATTTTGCTTTTGTTGTACTTCTGAAATACGATCTAATACTTAAAAGCTACCAATACTATATATTTTGAAGGACACAAGAGCCAAATATTTTAGTATCTACCTTTTATTATTTCTTATATTTTTCAAATTCACTTTTCTTTTCCTGTTCCACCATTTAGCTTTGTCCTCTTTTCCCAATTACTGTTCTTGCTACAAGATGTCCCTCAGCCACCCTTTTTCCCTTTTCTCTCATCAAGTAAAGCTAGCGGGTTTCTTTCATGAGCCCTCTCAACATTCCCTGTAGGTAGAGAAGCTAGGAGAAGAACTGATTCTAGATTAAGAGGGTAAAGAGGGGACACACAGGAAAATAAAGTGACCTGCCATAGTTTGGTATATGTTAGAGCCAAGAACAGAACTCAGGGCCTCTAAATTGGAATCCAATACTCTCTATCTTCACTTGAGCCAGTGCTCTCTTCACTGAGGTGTCATGTCTCACAAAGCAAACACTCACCACAGATAACAGAATGAGAAAAATTCTGCCACAACAAAGTGAAAATACCAAGTTACTTTTTCCTAAATAAAGTTTACTTGCATGCTAATATTAATTGACAACTGGGTAAAATTAAAAACAATCTATTCCACTCATTAGTCATAACTTTAGGAAAACTGTTTACCTAGGTTTCATATAAGATAAAATTATTTCCAAAATCTACATCTTAATATCAATTAAACAGTTTCTTAATAGGGAATTTTAGTTTTGCAACCATTCTAGATTTTTAATTTTTCATTACAAGTTTAAATATAATTGTACCCTCATGCAGAAAAAAATATTTTAGTATTTCCACTAAACTCACATGTCAAATGTTACTTTGACACTGAGTTTAAACAAGAAAAATAAGTTAGATCTATTCTGCTGGCTTCCCATGAAGGCAGCATGTATAACAAAACTAACTCCTAACACAGAGTGATGCACTGCAAACAATAAAACACATTTCTGAGCTTTCAACCTCCAGAGCTTTCGAACTCCTAGAGCTTTCCTGAGAGATCAAGACTCCAATTCTATTTTCCTATCAGTTACATATAGTACAGACTAATATAACTTAAATATTTCAACCTATCAAACAGTCATTTTGCTACAAATGTTAATCTCTCTATGAAATGATGTTGGATATGGCTATAGAAGATGAATGCCTATGAAGATATATAATAAATAATAGGAAATAAAGCTTTATAAAAATTATCAATTTAAAACACAAAATATTAATTAAAAAGCAAAGAAAAAGGTTAGAATTTCTAAGCAAACCACTGAGATTAAATGCTAATTTAAGTCTATCTTACAATGGATCACAGAATAGCTGATTTTGATACACTAAAATTATAACTTTAATATTTTAAAAAATCATTCTTTGCCTCTACTAATCCTTTCCAAGTTACCAAAAAATAAAATCTGTCTTAGTAAAACATAAATTAACCTATGTACATAAATATTTAATCTATATCCTTTGTATTCATTTCTGTGCTTTACAATTACTCTCACTAACTTTTAAAAGATAAGCTCATGATCATGCTTGTCCACCCAACACTTTTTCTTGTTTGGTTGTGTTCGCTTTTCTAGTCCCTAGGGCATCACCCTATACAGACAAGTGCAGTTACACTTCACATTCTAATAGTACTTTGCAAGTTTAGAATTCTGTTAGTTAAGGTGTCATATTTCCTTAGACAGCACCTGGAACTTCCTCTAGGAGAACCTCTATCATGTGGTACACTAATGACTGGTTTACATATTTGCCCTTAAGAGAAATTTTTAATGGCAAAAATCACATTTTAGAAATCTCCATCTCCTAGAGCCTAGCACTATGCCCAAGAGGTGCTAAATGTTTAATAAAGGAAAAAAATAATTTTAAAAATAACTAAATCTTTTTACAAACATTTCTTGATTAAACAATTTCCTCTATGATAAAACAAGGTTGTAACCTAACAATATAGAAAAGAAACTAACTTTAAAAACTAAAATTTCTTACTGCTTATTGAAGAAATACGGTTGTGTTCCCAGTCTCTGGGAAAGCGCTTGACAGCACTGGTCCACATCTTCCAGGACCTGACACAGCCACAGACCCCAAAGGAAAACATCTAAATTAGCAAGACAGTACAATGTGTCTAAAACAAGTTATATTATGATTTACAACAAAAATATAAGTTTAGGTAATCTTTTACAATGTATTTACGTCAGGCTATAGGTCACATATAATATAAATAATACTTTCTATATAAGAAATGCAAAGAAAATTGGAGAGCTAATTTCCTTTAAGTGCAAGTACAACTAAGTTACTTAGAAGGATTATTATCAAGAAAGTTTTTAGCTCAAAATTTCACTCCCTACAAAAACTGTTTCCCTGAACCCATATGCTCAAATGACTTTACATGCATTTTTTAAAAACCTGCCTAATGAAGATGACACTGCTGACCCACCATGAGCACAGCATTTCAGTTGTGTCTCCACTAGAGGAGATGGGTTTTGTTTCCTCCATCCCTATTCATGCTCCCAATCCCCCTGTGGCTGATGGCACAAAGAAGCGAGTGGGCTGGCTGGGACTAGGGGTGGCTGTGGAAAAGAGACGCTAAGTAGTCTAATGCTGTACAAGCTCATGACCTTGACAAGATTTTTATTTTTCAATCTTGCTACTTCAGTAAATTTAAGAACACAAAAAAGAGATATATTAAGCATTAAGCACTGTATTTAACAGAATTTTTTTAAAGCCCTAATGCTGCAGATCAATATTTACTGGCATAAAAGATACCCGCAATGTACTGAATACATCAGGTTATAGAGTGGCAGGTATAACATGATCCCATTTAAGGAAAATGTTATCAAGAGACATCCAGAAAAATGTTCTCTAAATAGTTAACAGTGGCAATCTCTCAGTAGGATTTCAGGCAATTTTTATGTCCTTTTCAGACTTTTCTGTATTATATAATTTATTTTACTATAAGCATGTGAATTTTATAAAACAAAACTATTTCATGTCAAAGAAAATAAGGGCAACTGTTTTGTTAGTTTTTTACTATGTTGGGATTTTTTAAAGGACTATCAATATTTAAAAATTAATTTCTAATGTATTAAAGGTTTATCTTAAATGCATTAAGGGTTTTGAGAACCTCAGTCTGAACTGACCTGGTCCAGAGTCTTGTTACCCCATCCAATGGCTTTCATCTTACGTTTGACTTCCCACTGCTTCTGATAGGCCAAAATATGGTTCAGGGGCCAAGGGTAAGGAGATCCATACCTAGCATGTGTGATCTAAAGCAAAAAGATTTGTTAAAAACATGATTCTTTCTAAAAACAAAGACTCTTTTTTACAAGTAGAATTTCAGGGAAATAAATTGTCAGAGAACACAAATAAAGCAATCTGGAAAAAATACAGAGCTCATAAGCTGAAAAATTAAAATTTTAAAACATTCCCTTTAAAAATATATAAACTTTTATATACTTTGCAACCATTTATATCAAACAATGACACATAGCTTCCCTAAAATGTATGTGCAAGCAAAATTAAAGTAAGTGAAAAACTATATCACTAATGGTATAAACCCACAATGTTTCATTTATGAGCAGGGACTTACAATTCTGAGCAAAAGTGTTTTCTCATTAAATTTTAATTAAGATAAATGCTGCAGAACCACTCACCTCCCCTACTGTAGCTTCATCACACCACTGAAGATACAACTAGAAACAAAAGAAACACTCACTAAACTTTAGAATACAAAAGAAAAAATGGATAAAAAGAAAGCTATTTCTTGCCATGGTGATTTTTTACAAGCCAACTTTATAAAAGACATATGTATGAGGGTTTTTTTTCCTTCACTGCTATTGCTATACACAATTATTAAATTTGATATTGGTACTTGATAAAAACATTTTTATTGATGTAGTACATCTCTAAATAGCATTAAAGTATTTTATAGCTATTATTTAAGTAAACTTCACAAACCAAAGTAAAATAAGTGGGCAAGAATCACTCCTTTTTACAAACAGAAAAATTAGGACTGAAACTGTCAGGCAATCTGTTCAAAGATAATGATCAAATAATTTGGGTGAGCATCCTAGCCCAAGAACAGCTTAACTATTTTCCTATTTCTCAATAACTTTAAAAATAACCCATAAGAAAAGATTATCTTTTATGAAAGAAAAAGCTTATTTTTGAAACCTATTGTTCTCTATTATACCTCAGCAGTCAACAGCATATTGTTGACTAATTCCATGTAGGCTTTCATTTCTGCTTTTTGGACTTCATCCAGCCCATCACTAAGAGAATGGCCCTAAAGGGAATTTAAAAAAATTCAAGAGCATCATATTAAATATACAAAAACTTTCAGTTATCTTACTACCAAGGAATATAACATCAATCTTTTTGTTGCAAATGTTCAATGGATTAATTTCCAAACTGCCTCCAAAAACATAATTATTTTATATGAAAAAATTGTTAATATTCTATTGCCACAAAATATTAATAAGTAGTATTTACAATTATAAAAATAATGCTTTCAATGGATAAAATTACATTATCAATTATTTCACAAAAGAAAACAAGAATTGTCAGTAAACTTTGTTATTTTAAGAGACTAACCTTATTACTAATAAATGCCAAAAGATTGACATATGTTGCTTATAAAGTGGTCAAAAATAAATAAAGGTATAAGGAAATAGATACTAATTTTTAAATTCTAATACATTATAGTAATGAGTGAATACATAAATGATATAACCTCTAATTCAATCTGGCAATCTGTTTTAAGATTTAAAAAATGCATATCCTATAACATCACAATATCACTAAGATTTATTCTAAGGAAATAATCTGACAAGTGTACAAAGGTATATGTACAGGAATGTTTATCTTAGCACTCAATAACAACCAAAATTTGGCAACAACTTGCAACAACTTAAGTATCTATCAATAAAGACTTAATAAATTATAATGCATCCATATAATAGAATACTACATAATTTAAAAGGGTAATTTATACATAAATATTTATATATATGTATGTATGTATGTATATATGTGTATGTATAGTCATTAACATGGAAGAATTTCCAAACATATTGATGATTTTAAAAGGGATGTTGCAAAATAACTAAAAATAGTATGATCTATGGTTTCCTATGTATACAAAGTGAAAAGAAAGTCTGGAAGAATTTTCCCCAAAATGTTAATGGAGGCTGCCCTTTAATAACTATTAAAATCTTAACTGAATAATTCAAATGGACAAATTAATACATCTGACTTCTAACAGATCCTATGTCTCCCTTTTCAAAGGTTGACATTTTTTTAACCTAACAGTTTTCATTTATGACCAAAATTCTCGTAAGTTAAAAAATTATCTACCATTTTATAAAGATCAAATTACCTCTTTTGCCATTGATTTGCAATATCTTTAAGAAATAACATTTTAGAAATATTTCTCCAGTAGTTTATATTGGCACTTTAAAAAACCAGGTTAAAATCAATGTAAATGTTAAGTCATGCTAAAGAATGATGAATGACTGACTTATTTAAGAGTGGCTGTGATCAAATGCATTTAATATCTTTTTTATTACCTTGGCTTTAACAAATTGGACTATTGGACCAAGTTCTGATACTACTTGATTTCCTACATGAATAAATGGTACTTTACCTGTTGAGAAAAAAAAGTGTGAAAACACTTTTAGTAAATTAAAGGTTGTACTAAAAACACAGGAAATCAACACAAAACTAGGATATGTTTCATTAACGCAGAATTTCACAACATTCTAACTTTTGAAAATTACAGTAAATGTGGATTTTAAATTCTATAAATTTTTAAACACTGAATATTGACTAATTTTAAAATGAAAGAAAAAAGAATAATTTGAATTATTCATTTCCAGAGTTCTCACTTATATATAATAAAACAGACCACAATATTCCCTTTTCAGAGCTAACATTAACAAGTCACTATATAGCTGTAAATATTATTTATTCAAATTACATAAACCAAGTCCAGACACTGGTTCATGACCACTGATAGATTTCAAGGAAATTCAACTGGGTCTTCTCTTTGGAGTATAATGAATCAATCCATATTTAAAATTACATTTAAGAAGATTTCTTTCTACATCTTCTACCTCCAAGTCTCAGGTCCTCATTAAGATCAGTATTTTAAGCACATAATGGTATATTAATAAGTGTCTCTGAATCAGAAATATCAGAAAGAGAATTAACAATCCTTGAAGATATGTTAGTTTATGAATTATAATACAAATTACATTCCCAACATGTGGGACAAAAGAACAAGTAGGATGCTTATAAAAACTTGCTTCTCTAAATATTGCTAAACACATTAAAAATTATTTCATTCCTATAAATACTAATAGTTGATGGAATTATCAGAGATGATGAGAATAAAATAGTCTCCAAATAGAAATAAAGTTCACCCGCAAAACTGGATAATAAACCTTGCTGTCAGGCCTAGTTCAAATAGAGTTCACATTAACAGCAGGCTTCTTCATAGTCCTTTTCAATACATTCACTCCTCCCTGGCTCAGTCAGCCTGAGGGTAATGGATGAGGTGCAGAGCACCAACAAAAGCGTCATCTGCATCCATAGGATAACACACTACAAAGGAAAGCCAGACCTTTTGGAACACAACAACTCAATAGATGTATTTAGAAGACATATCCATGTTACCAATACAGAAACACTGAGTTCCACATTCTTTTCTTCTACTATAATAAATCTTGCAATAAATAGAAAAAAATTCTTATCTGTGTAAGCACATTGTTTTTTAACTTGGGATAAAATCTTTGTAACTACTATACTGCTAGAAATAGTTCAGGTCCTCCAAAATAAAATAATCTGAAAATGAAAACTATTTATTAATGAATACCCAGACTGAAGAGTATTTCTGGGGTGTAACATTTTGAGAACAAAGTGTATTTCTCATTTTCAATAACCAGTTTGTGGTTCTTGGAAGAAAGAGGTTCCATTTAATTTCTTTTCTTAAAAATACTTTGAGCACTGTAGATTCTGAAACAGGGAGGTAGTGTCGGTAGTCAACAGAGCAATTACATACCTCTGAATATAGAGAGATATACAAAAGGCAACAAATTAGAAGTGAATAATGTTTCCTGTTACCTGCCTGACTAAAAGTGGAGCCAATGTCATATCCTTATTATCAGGCAAAAGCACAATAAGACAGTTATTCTCTGGCACCAACCAAAGGTTATAAAATAAAACAAATAGGGAAAATAATCACTTCAGGCAGAAAAATCATTTTCAGAACTTTTATTTCTAAAGAAAGCAAGAAGATGTTGCCAAACAAGTGTGCAGATTTAGATAATATTAGAAAAAAAGACCTTGGATGTCATCTAATCCAAAGATCCCATATTACAGATGAAATCACTAGTGCTTAAAAAAGAGAAGTCAAATTTCCCAAAGAAACTGTTAACATGTGGCAAACTCACAGAAAGATTAGAGTAAAAATTTCCTAAAAACTTAGCCAAGCAGTCTTCTGACAATTCCATGATGCTTTCTGCTCTAAAAATTTTCCAAAGCTTAAATAAACAAATAAAATGTAACATATTCCCCTGATCAGTCCAAATCACACGATGAAAGAGAATACATCTAGAGATACAACATTTAAATTTCTTAATAGAAAGTCCCATCTCCGTCTACCTAGAAGACCCCTCCTATGAATGAATGTGTGTGTGTGTGTGTGTGTGTGTGTGTGTGTGTGTGTGTATTATTGTAGTCTTTACAATATGCATCCACTTGTCTTTTATTGTCTATAAAATAAGATATCTACCTAGGTGATACTTTAGTATAGTCATTTTAGGAAACAGGTAGTATGGTTTCTCCTTATTTGCCTAAGATATCAACTGCAGTATTAGATTACCAACCATTTTATATGTATTTCTACACTCTTTGTATGATTACATAGAGGAAAAAGACAGATGGAACCAACACAATTCATTTCTCCAGAATTCAGTGAAGTTTACAAAGCCTATGTCTAAAATTAACACAAAATGAGTCAATTAATGGCCTTCAAGAATCTAAAATGTCTATGTTTATAATTCTATTATTTCATGTAAATGTCTTCAAATGTATATTCATAAACCTATAAATACAGGGTAGGGCAAAAGTAGGTTTATAGTTGTGAGTATGTGAAACACAGTTTATTTCCCAATTTTTTAAAAGGTACCAAAATTTAATCATTCATAAAGCTGTAATTATCATTATATTAATTATATTATTAATTACAATAATGTTAATTATTATATTAATTATATTATCTTCCATACAAACTACTGTAAACCCACTTTGCCCCACCCATTATAAATGTATTCACTTAGAATTCCCAGTGTATATGGAGAGGGCATCTTCACAACTTTTGACATTTATTACTACCCTTAGTAACTTAAGATGAAAAACATTTAACACAAGTTATGATTACAATGAAGAGACAGATAAATGTTTCCCTAAAAAACAAATTAACACACTTATGCCCATCAGTTATATTCAACAAGATTTATTCATAAAGAAATAATTCTATGTTACTATTGCTCCAGCAAAACCACAGTTAACAATAATCCATATGAATTCTATTTAACATTTATTTATCACCTTTGTGGCATTATATTTTATATTAAAAATCATCTGAATCATATTTATTTTAAACTGTACTTTACTAATACACGACAAACAGAAAAGCAATACTGATCATGAAAAATAGCAGAAAGACTAAAATCTTAATGAAAAGTATCTTAAAGCCTGTTAAAACAAAAAAATTGGAAACCAAAAACATTCAGAGATGACATTAAGATCTATGACAAGTTAATTTAATTATTTCACAATCGTCTTCCATTTTTATAATGGAAGAATATAATTTAAAGAATATAATTTACAGAATACAACTGGATTCCTTAATATTAAAATTTGTTTTGTGAAGAGGAAACAGTCCTATGTAAATAAGAATGGCAAAATCTGAGATTTCATATTTTGTTAATATCTACTATTTAAAACAATTCCTTAACTTTCCAGTAACCACCCATCTCTGACCACAGAGCTGAGATGAACAAACACACCCACCACAATACTGTGAGGTTTGCAACTGTTATTTTATAAAACTATGGGGAAATTCTTCAAAGGATAAACCAAAAATCTAGGTATTTTAAAAAGCTAGGTACAAACTGGATGAGCCCTGCAATCTTATCAGTGCATAATATTAATAGAGAGGAAAAAAAAAACTTACCAGATGGAGACATATATTCTGCATTTGCCCTACAAACCACTTTGATAGGCAGATTACACATTTGCAAAAAGGTCTGTAAATCAAGAGAAGTATAGTAAGCCTAATGAAAGCATATGCATATTTGCACACAACTTTTAAAAAATGTCTTTTCTAAACTTCAGTGATGTCGGATACAGAACCTCTGTATTGGAAGAGAATAAACCTACTGAAAGTGAAAGATCTGGGTGCCGAACAAAAATAAAGGGCTATTTCACCACTAAAAAATCAATAGAATGTAGACACCACTAAATGTACAAAGCTTAAGCATTTATATATTTAAAGGAGAAAATGTAAATTATCCACATTTATTTTACTGTATAGTTTATGCAAGTCAACAATACTTTATATTGCTTTAATTTTCTTAAACAGATGGCAAAAGTTCAAATTTTATAAGGTATTACTTAATTCCATTATTCTTGCCTTAGGAAAAACCTCTCAAAATGTTATTTCTGCTACTTCAAAGTTCTCCCCAATAATAATAACTACCCTAATATTTAGTTTTTATTCTCACTAGTCACTTATTAAAGACATAATTTATTTCCACTTTGTTTAGAGTAACAAAAATTTTATAAGCAACTTAAATATCTAACAATAAGGAACAGGAACAGGCAAATCATTTATGGTAAATATGAACCATGGAATATTATGCAATTTAAAAAAATCACTCTTTTAAATAAAGAATTTTCTATGACCAAAAAAATGTCCACACTACAATCCTAAGTGAAAAAATACAAAATTCTATTGACTATATATAGACTTTTAAATGTTTTTATACATACAAACTTTTTTATATATAAAATGTCTTTTATACATAAACTTTTAAATGTTTTTAAGATGTCAGTAAACTGCCAACCCTATCTATATGCCTCCTGACTGGTTCTCTCAACTAGTTTTTATAACTCAAAGCTTACTCCCCTGTTCTCTCTTCTGTGACATCAAGGCTTATTTTTCTCATTAAATTTACCTACCTTCTTTCTATAAAATTATTCAACTGCAGAAAGCATAGTTTACAATGCTTTTAATTATCACATACAAATTAGAAAACAAACTTTTTATCTATTTCAAAACTGAGAGAACTACTATATATAGCAGTCAAATGCCAGCTGAGATAAATTAATAAATAACAAGGCTTTTATTAATCTTATATTAAGATTATGAATAGACTAGCCTATCCTACCCAATAAAGATTTCTCATAGGGGCTGCCTATTACAATTTCTTCCTCAATTCTAGATTGGAAATTGGTCTTACAAGGTAGTAAGAGTGTTCAACAGTGACTATTTATCTCATACAAAGTGCTCTAGTAGCTTAAAGGTATGTCAATTCTCTTCTTCAAATTTGTCTTCCCAAAGTCCAGTCCTCTAGGAATGCTCCTCTCTAAAAATAACCCCCACATGAGTCTGATTCCTTCCACTTACACCCTGATTCCTACACTGCTCTATAACTTATGTCTGTATGTCTGATGTCACCAAGTAAATGTAGTATCTTAGAGAGCCAAGGAATGGATTTGAATTTTTTGTAATTCTGTCCCTGCTCCCATCTCCCTCATTTTCCTACAGCCACCATAAAGATAGTACACTACTTATAATAAGCATTCAGGGTTTAGTGACTGAGTAACCAAAGCTCTCCAAGTTTATTGTGGCAGAGGGTCTTAATTATCCCCCTATACATGTTTTCCCCCTTCTCTACAATGAACCCATGAATTATATCTTCACATATGGCTGCCTGAAATAAGAACTTTATTTCCCTGGCTCCCTTCTAAGTTGGTGTGGCCAGTGTCTAACTTCTGATCAGTGGGACTTGTCTGGGCAACTGCTGAGAAGTTTCTTAAACAGGAACCTTTCTTCCCTTCCTGTTGAATAGAATGTGCCTTTAAAGGATGACGATAGTCAAACTAAACAATGAAGTTCAAGTTCAATGTCGGAGATGGTAGAACAAGGGTAAAGAAGCCTAGGTATTTGACAGCCATGTTGTCACCAAACCTGGATTACCTGTGTTTATCAGGGGAAAGAAAAACTCCAACAACTTGTATTTGAATTTTTTGTCACTCACAGACAAACTTAATCCTAACTAACTGACCAACAATTACTTTTTCTAAGTTTAAGCACCACCTCACCCAATAAAAGCTGATTCCTCTGTGTCTATGTAAGGGTACACTTCACCCAATAAAAGCTGATTCCTCTGTGTCTATGTAAGGGTACACTAACAGTCCTCTATCATCTGCACTCCTGATTTATAGTGATAATAGTGAGCTTCTTGAGTGACCTGTAAGAATAGACTAGGGATGTGCTTCTCCAACTTCAGTTCATGCAGAAGGCTTGTTAAAACAGTTTGCTAGGAAGAGAAGAATTAGAGAGAATAAATGAAACAGCTCTTTCAAGAAGACTGGATGAGAAGGAAGGAAGAATTAGGAAGGTCAGCTCCCTTCCATTGCATTTGTATCGGTACTGATGATGAAAGGTGTGGCTCTTTAAAACGTAAGTGGAGCCCTGGCTGGTGTAGCTCAGTGGATTGAGCACAGGCCTGCGAACCAAAGGATCATGATTCGATTCCCAGTCAGGGCACATGCCTAGGTTGCAGGTCAGTCCCCAGCAGGGGACACACGAGAGGCAACCATACATTGATAATTCTCTCCCTCTCTCCTTCTCTTACCCTCTAAAGATAAATAAATAAAATCTAAAAAAAAAAAAGTAAGTGAAAATAAGCTGAAATGACAAGAAACAGGCAGAAAAACTGACATGCAAGATCCATGAGAGGGTAAAAAGGGTGCAGGGATCTGTTTTTCCATTATAACGTAAGGGGCGGTGAGTTATCAGTGATGACAACTGTAGTATAATAAGGGGGAAGATCAAGACAATGAGGGTATGTTCACATTCTCTGAGAAATGAAAGGACAAATCATCTTGCTAAGAATAAGGGACTTAGAGGGAATTGAGGCCCTCAGAAGAACAAACAGAATTTGAAAGCACTGTGTAATGTATCTTCTCAAAGGTCTGAATAATATTCCATTGTTAGTTAACAATCATAATACTATAAAAAAGAGTAAATATGACATTGTATCTCGCTAAACTACATTATAGTGGTGACTGTACTAATCAATATTCCAAAAACCTGCATTTCACTAAAAAGATTAAGCAAAATTATAATGTTCTGTAACCAAAGCCATACCTCCAATCCTGTGAATTTTTTACTCCTTTACTGTAAATAACTAACTTAATTTCGCCCAATAAAATAACACTAAACTTACCCTAGACTTAAATTGATGGCATAACTCTGGTTAGCCAAAGATTAATTTTACAGCATTTATTATAATTACTCTTCATCCCTGATTCAAAAGAAATTTTCTGAATTAATCTGTACTTCACCAAGAAGTCTGATATGTCACAAACACAGCACTTTCATCTAAACTTTAACAATGCAAAACAAAACATTACCATGACTCTCTTCTAGAATATAAAAACTCTAAAACCAACCCAGGCTTTGATTCAAACATTATTTCCCCTTTCTCTTGTAGGATGGAAGAAAATCCCCAAAAGGTTCCAAAGTAGACAATATTTTCACCTTTCACTTTCATTTTTGATCTCTTATCAGGACCCCAAATACTCCAAATAAAATAGGCATGATATAACAACCTAAAATACACTTTACTTTCATTTCAGAAATCATAAGCTGCATGAATTTATTCTTAGGTAAATACAAAGGAAAACGTAGTTTTACAATAACTATAATAATAAAACTGAGGATGACTCACCTAAGTCCTATTCCTTAGTTGGATATTTTATTCCAAACTAATTCAAGTGATAGGCAATATAAAATATTTAAATCAGAAACTTAGCACGTTCTATCAGAATAATGATCTATAAACTGTGTTGTCCAATATGATAGCCCCTAGTCACCTGTGGCTATTTAACTTAAATTTAAATGAATTAAAGTTGAATAAAATTTAAATTCAGTTCCCCAGTCACACTAGCTACATTTCAACTGCTCAAAAGTCCCATGTGGCTAGTGGATACCCTATTTATTGGACAGCACAAATAACAGAACATTTACATCATTGCAGAAAGTTACATTGGGACAGAGTGTGCCTATAACAATGGTAAATCGGTGCACAAAAGACATCTTAGCAAGAAAGGTGGACATCACCTCAAAGTGATTAGACTAAATATTATTCAAAACAACCTGCAAACAGTGCAGTGTCCAGAAACCCTGCAAGTGATCAATCAACTTCTGTTAACAGTGACACATTAAACACCGTAATATTTTCAGTTGCAGAAATATAGGATTTACTCATTTGCTGAGCAACTCCAACTGCTAAAATGGTCAGCAAAAGCTAAGAATTAAAGAATGAATCAACAATTAAAACTACAGCCTATATATATTCATTCTTTGAATATAAATTTACTGAATACCTAAGCACATGGCATGGTAAGTAATTCTTTTAAATATACACACGTACACACAGAACATAATACCTAGTATCTGACTTCTAAGACTCTGAAATTTAATAAGCTTTATGTTTAAACACATTAAATAAATTAATCAAATTCTTAACATTAAAAAAAATCACTGAAAAGGTAGGGTGTCAATTTTTTTCCCTAAATAAATAAATAAATAAATAAATGGATAAAAATAACACCAGATCATTGATAACTGATTAAATATGAAGGATCTGCCCTGGCTCATGTAGCTAAGTGGACTGAGCACCAGGACTGTGAACCAAGGGGTCACAGGTTCAATTCCCAGTCAGGGTGTATGCCTGGGTTGCGGGCTGGGTCCCCAGTGTGAGGTGTGCAGGAGGCAACCACACATTGATATTCCCCTCCCTCTCTTTCTTCTTCCCCTCCCCTCTATAAAAATAAATAAATAAAATTTAAAATAAGTAAATAAATAAATATGAAGGATCAAATTCACATATTTAGCTTTGTAATCCTTCAAAAAATAAGTGAAGAAATAGAAAATGTATAAACCAAGAAAGACACACACAAAAAAAACAAGAGAGGAGACCAAAACAGACCAGAGATATCAATCCATTTTTGTAAGGTGGGAAGCAGAACAGCAAGGCAGAGGACACTGATACCTAAGAGCATACAGAGGAGAAAATTAGTGCATTTGCATCACAGCAATAAAAAGATTCGAAAACTGAAGAAATCAAGTACCACAGAAGGCAGAGGTGAGGGAAAGGAATAAAAATAGGAGGATTGGATGAAAGTCTGTATAAGCCTCAGATAACTAACTAGCCCACCCCCAATCTGGTAGGAGACAGAGAGGTTCAGTCTCTAGAATAAACTAACCACAGAGACTTCTGACTCCAGACCCAAGCACAGCAGAGTGGGGAGGGGCAGGGGAAGGTGTCACACTGGAAAGAAGGTTAAATGAAAGTAAGTATACACTGACTTAAGAGACCCACAGCACCCCTGATGGCCAAGTTAAGGCCTTTCTGAATTTCTCTGTAGAAAATACCTACAAATATTGATGGTTTTATTAGGGGTAGAGGTGGGGTGGGGTTGGATAGTGGTCAAGAAAAATGGCAGCTCACTGTGCAATCAGTCTACAGGGAAGCCCACATGTCAAAAAGCCCCTCATATCCCCATCAGCTTTGCAGTGGCTCACTCTTAAATATAAATTATTAGCAGAGATTAATAGATGTTTGAGAGAAGCCTCAAACATAGAGAGCCAAAATAAACCACAAAAAAAGGAATTGAGAAGAAACAGAAAATGCAGAATGCAGAAGACATCAAAGAAAAATAATGGCTAATATTTATTGAGCACTTACTATATGCCAGGTACTTGCATTAGAGCTTTACCCTATGAGGTAAGTGTAACAAATATCTTCATTTTAAGGTAAGAAAACGGGTACAGAGAAATTAAGAAATCTGATCAAGGCATATGCGAAGAAAGGGAGGGAGGGAGGGAAGAGAAAGAAAAAAAAAGAAGCAGCAGAGCACACAAAGAACTGAGCAAATAGGTGACACAAAGCCTCAATAGCAACTCTAAAAGCTAGATGATAACACAAGGCCTTCAAAGTTCTAAGGAAAAATACTGTCAACCTAAAATTCTACATGTGGCCAAGGTACCAGTCAAGTGTGAAGAAAGAATAAAAATAGTATCACACAAGCAAAGTCTTTAAATTTTTATTTCCCATATACCCTTTTCTCAGGGGGCAGGCTAATGAAGAATATGCCGCACAAAATAAAAATAACAAATCAAGAAGAAAAGAACATGGGATGGACCCAGAAAATTGGGGTTGCAATATAAAATAAAAGCAAAAAGAGCCCTGGCAGAGTGGCTCAGTTGGTTACAGTGTCATCCCCATATGCCAGTGTTGCACATTCAATCCAGGTCAGGACACCTACAAGAAGCAACCAATGAATACATGAATGGGTGGAACAACAAATCAGAGAGAGAGAGACAGAGAGAGAGAGAGAGTGTCTCTCAATCAATAAATAAAGATTAAAGGAAAAAAAGCAAAGAGAGTTCCCTGGATAATGATGAATAGCAATCATAAGAAGACAGCTCTGAAGCCAGACAAAAAAGGAACTACTCCAATTAAAGTAAGGACCAAGGTTTCAAAGGTAGTATTTCTAAGAGAAAAGAGCAGGAGAGAAAGGACTTGATGTGTTTGACCTTTGTGAGGGGGAGTTTTACAGTTCAAAGAGTTCAGGGGAGAAAACTATCCAAATGAATTAAATAAAGCAACTATTTACCCAAGGGGGTAAAATCATATAGAAAGAATATAATCACAGTACACTGAATATTTAATATTTAAAAATAAAATAACAACACAAGCATCTTGCCTAGAAATACAGAGGTAAATACCTGGAAAAATAACACAGCTGAAAAGATTGAAAACTGGTTGTCTCTGGGTATCAGCACTGAGGTGGGGTAAGGGTAGAATACTAGGCTGGTTTTTTGAGGATAAGCCTCTTCTTATACCATTGCTGGTGGGAAGGTAAACCAATCCAACCACTTTAGAACTGTTTGGTAATATCTATTACTAAGCATATGCCTACCCTATCAGCCAACAATTCAACTCCCCCATATACTTGTATACCAAAAAGATATAGGCCATATAACCACTACCATATATGTACAAGAATGTTCATGTCAGCTTAATCCATAATAATCAAATATTGGGAACACCTCAATATCCATTAACATGAGTAGCAAATTTGACTCTAAAATCCCTAACACCAAGACAAAAAGGATAAAAAGTATGTCACCAATTGCTATTATGAGAAAGGAAAAAGTAAACATAAAAGGACTACACATTTTGACTCTAACTTCTTTAGAAATAACATTCTTTGAGAGCTTTTAAATCAGAAAAATTCTAGAAACAGTCCCAGAAGATGACACCTGTGGTACACCATGATAATTCTAAATTCTATTTTTTCAGTAATCATTTCTGAATCACATCTTCTGAAAATTATGGCTCAGTTTTTTTGTACATATTGGTTTTGAAAAATAACTATTTTATTTATACATAACTAAAATAAGGCTGGAAATCTAAAGTAACAAGAATAATCTGTTCAACCCTAACAAATATCTTAAATCTTAGATTCAAAAGTTGTTATTGTAGGTTTAACAATGCCACTGCCTTCATTAGATTATAAAACTAACAGCTTATATGTTGTAAGAAACCTTTCAAACATCAACGCTGACAGAGTATCAGGAATACAGACAGGGATCCTGTTACACAATCCTTCAGTAACATAGTACAAGGCTTCCTCTTGCTTCTCATTTCAGATTTCTCTGTCTTCTGAAGCTAGCTTTACTGTTATAATTCCCATTTATGTACATGGTACATCACTGGCAGATAATGATTATTAGCTCAATGAACAAATAGACAAAATGAAAACTTGAACAATACATCAAATCACAAAAAATAAAGAGTAGAGAACTCTAAAACTCAGTAAATCTAGTTCTAGCTATGTGATTTTTTTACATGAAGCACAGAAACTTCTGATAATAAAAACATAAGTAAAAATGTTGGTTAGGAAAAATTCAAACACAAAACTTATATTCAACCACTAGCTGAGGTATAAATCAATGCACTCTTTTTGAAGGCACTTTGGCAACATCTACAAAAATTTAAATGTACATATTCTTTGATCCAGAAATTCTATTGTGAGAAATACATACATACATAGTTGCATAAAATTACACAAGATAAATGCAAAGATATTCACGCCTAAGCCCAATTTATAGTAGCAAAATAATAATTACAATGATAGCCTAATACCCCATCAATGAGAGGCTGGTTCAATAAACTGGTGAATCTATCAATGGAATATTCAAAGCCTTCAAAAAGAACAGGGTCACTCCTCAACTGAACTTCTCATACTAAATTCCAAAAGACATTTCTCATCTGGAATCTTATATAAGGGCTACTGAATGACATGAGACAATACACACCAAATGCAGAAATGTTTTTTGTGTGATTTTTTTCCCCTGAAGGCCTAGAGCAAAACGTAGCCAAGTGAGGCCTGCAAAAGACTAATTTATGTGACCCAATGCATAGTTCCTGTGAGATAACTTCATAGGAAGATACAAATTTGAATATCTAGAATAACAAATATAAAGCAGGTATTCATTCATTCATACACACAGTACATATTTACTAAGCACCTACTATGTATGAGGGACTGTTCCAGGTAATGGAGACAGATAATAAGTAAATAAACCAGAAAATATGCATGGTAATTCCTGCTACTTAGAAATACAAAGCAGCCCTGGCTGGTGTGGTTCAGTGGATTGAACACCAGCCTGCAAATCAAAGGGTTGCCAGTTCAATTCCCAGTTAGGGCACATGCCTTGGTGGAAGGCCAGGTCCCCAGTAAGGGATGCGTGAGAGGCAACCACACATAGATGTTTCTCTCCCTCTCTTCCTCCCTTCCCCTCCCTCTAAAAATAAGTAAATAAAATCTTAAAAAAATAAAAGAAATATAAAGCAGTATGAGGATTGCTATTATATGTAGAGTGATCAGATGAGGGCTCACCATAAGGTCACATTTAAGCATAAAACTGAAGAAAGGGAGCAAGTCATGTAGATATCTAAGAGAAGAGCTGTCCAAGTTCAAAGGTGAGAAGCAACCTTGTGCTTAAACTGGCATATTTGAAGAATAGCTTGAAGTCCAGTGTGACAACTGGGAAATAAGGGAGTGGTACAAGATGAGATCAGAGAGACAACCAGATCATGTAAGATTTACAGATAAACTTTAAGAACTCTGGCTTTTACTTTGAATAAGATGAATAATCACTAGAAGGGGCTGAGCTGAGGGCTGCTGGAATCTGACTGACATTAAAGGATTATGAACAGCTATACAGAAATTAGACTGTAGAGAGTACAAGGGTGGAAAAAGTGAACTGGTTAGGAGGATTTTGCAATAATCTAGGCAAGAAGTGATAAGCTCAGGACCAAAGTGGGAGTGATGGAGGTGGTAAGAAGTCAAATTCTGGCTGTATTTTCAAGGTAGGGCCAAAACAACTTGATGATAACTGGATGTGGATACAGGAAAAAGAGAGGACTCCAATGATGACTCAAAGTTTGATATAAACAAACAGAACATCAGAACGGCCATTTACCAAAATAGGAAAAAATGGGATGAGCAGGTTTTGGTGGGAGGAGGGGGACTCAGGAGTCTTTAGATGCTCTCCTCCAGTTACGACTTCTCTATTAAGATTTCTGACAGGAAATGACAACTCCGCTCTCTTTTCAAAGGCCTAGAGTTGCTAAATGTACAACTATACTTTTTGAAACCAAACGAGCAAGTTCTATTCGAACATTGGGAGGCCTAGTCTTAAAGGCTACCATATCTCTTTCATGGACACAAGTGACAGAAACACATACAGATCAATATTATCTTTGCCAACACTTTCCTGTGGGTCTGTAATGTCAAGGTGTTAAGAAACTAGTAGAGCTACAGATATAACACAGAATAAAAACACAAGGACAGTTTTTATCTTTGGTCATTTCTGTCCCCTGCATCTACAGCCCACCAAGTGAAAAGCTGGTTTAACTACCTGGTTAAAATAAGAAGCTTTAGGAAGCTAAAAAAGCCATCTGATTAGAGCAAAAATCTCCTGAAAATTTACTGAGAAGTGAGTGACACATGAAAAAGCCACTGTCGGCAGGAGACCTTTAAAATCTTAGCAACTATGGCTCAATCTTCAGGAGATTAAAATTACACATAACCATGTAGGTCTCATAATTATGTAGGAAGGTAGAATAGCATTAATGAGCAAATCAAACAAAAACAAAGCATCTCAAGTATTAGGTGTATCTAGTTTCTTCAAGTCTTCATTCATGCAGAAATATGCTAATAATATTCCAGAAAGAAATCTGGGGAGTAAATGAGTGAAATTAAATTTAAAGCCAAAAAGTCATTCCTTTCTTTTACAGAAAACAAATATGATAGCAAGGAAATAGAATCTACAATATTAAAATATCAAGTGTCATTTGTTTTAATTGCATTATATTTTTTAAAGGTAACTAAAAAACTCAGCTCAGAAAATGGTAAAAAGGGCTCAACTCCAGGTGAATGGAACAGCCTGCCCTTGTCCCCACATCTCTGTACAGGGAGGATGCTGCCTCACTGAGATGCTACCCCCACCATCATTTAGAGCAACTGACTTTCTGTTGCCGACTCATAAGCCTTACCACTCTTACAACTGGACAGACCATTAGCACATTCCCACTCCTTAATTGTCACTGGTTAAGTGCCTTAGCAGAACTTAATGGATCCTACCAGAATATAGATTTAAGAAGCAAGTTGTTTAAATGGAAGACTAGAGTATCTTTTGAAAAATGGGAGTCCTCTGCATGTCTTGAGAGTTAGTATAGAACAGAATGGAGTTAAGAGAGCAGAGGCCTCCCAGTGAGCTATCTCTCAGTGGAATCTTGGCAACTGATTGTGTTAGCTTGAGAAAGTTCCTTTTCTTTATAAGCTTTCTGACTTCTAAAATGAAAATAATTTATTAAGCAGATTGAGGTCCTATATGTAAAATACTATTTATAATCAAAATAACAAAATTATACACTAAGATAAATATCTCTAAATAGATACTAAAAGGATAAAGAAATATAACCAAAAGCACTTTTTAAAATAATAATAAAAAATATACATCTGTTTTCAATATGAACCTCTTATGATATAAAATATTTTCTAACAAAGCAAAACAAATAAAAATATTGACATAAACTTTTACTTTATGAATAATTTTTCAAAGTAATATACACTGATGAAACTGATAAATGAACCGATAAAAGGCCTCCACCTCCAGAATGCACTCTCCATTAGTACATAGAGACTGACGTATCTCGTCCACTACTTCAGCCTTGGCATACAATAGACTCTCAATAAACAATGGCTTAATAAATAAGATACTGATATTCATAATAACAAATACAAAGATAAGTTCATAGAAAACTAGTAACCTACAACAAAGCTCATTGCTTTAAAAAATTAGGTGTAATTCCTGTTAAGTTCAGAGGTGTTTTTAAAAGTCAATGAAATTACAAATATCAATAAGCAGATAATGTTTTAGAAAACAGTAACAGGAATTCAACTTAAAAACAATAGCTGTGCAAAAATCATCAGAAACTACAATTCAATACACATAAATAAGCTTTAAATAGAGCAAATATGTTACCAAAAACATGAAATGCCATTGACAGCACAGACGAAGACAGATCACATCAGAGGACCTTCCTTAATCCAACTCTCACCTGAAAACTACTCCTGGAATATCTGACTCAGTTTTAGATACATCAACATCTGACAGCTGTAGGAAAAAAATCAAATTCAGAAAGAAAGCAACAAAAACAATAACCAGAACAGGAAAAGACAGACACAAGGTTTCCCTGTTAGAATAAATATAAATAAAAGTAAGTTGTAGGGTCAAAATTAAGCAAAAGAGCTATAAAATAGGCAAAGGAACAGAAAGAATAGTTATTGTAACCCAAGAACCTAGTGCAATACCAGTTGCCTGGCTAGTGCTCAATGAACAATTTGGAAGTCAAGAAAAGAAGCTACTTTTTTTCTAAGGTCCTATGATGAATGTCTAAAAGTTCTGTTATTTACAGATAAACATTCCCAAATGAGAAAAATAACAGTAACAGAAAAAACCCCACAAATTTTAAAATTCTTAGGATAAGCTAAAGAGTAAATGGAAAGGATATAAAATGTATTCCTTTCATTTTAATAAAATCATGGTAACTCAGCACTGAATCATTTACCAATGAGCAGTAATAACGATCTTCTTTCCTTTTCTTTATTCCAAAAACAAAATGAATGTTGGCCTTACAAGTAAAATACATAACAATACTCCTTAATTGCACTTAAACAAGAAAGTCAATATTGCTTCCCAGTACAGATATAAAAATAATACGAAATTTTACAGAACTGTCTTTAATAAATCTTCAAAAGATTAGGTGCTTTATACTAATTAACACTGTAAAATTTAAGGAATTATAAACAAAGCTTCTAAAATGTACTTAAATCACATTAACAAAGCTATCCAAGTTCTAGATAGTGAACAATCAATCCATTTTCAGTACAACTAGGTAAATCTATCCTTAGACAGCAGACCTTAGGTTTTTTTCGTTAGGATGAAGCTTCTATTCTTTTCATAATTAAATCTGAAATATTTTATATAAAGATCCATCAAGGATATTCTACAGCATGCAATGCCATTTTCAGGACACAAAATGAAAACGGTTCTGAATTTTAACTCATATCCTGTTTTACTAAGACACAAAGGAAAAGCTGTGATGACAACTGAAGAATTATCTTCCACCTTACTGAAGAGGCATGTTTTAAAATTAAAACCCATGAACAAATCTATCTACAAAATAATTCATTTTTGTATCAAACAGCTGCAGACTCTGTAATTGAAATAATGTATCTAAGGTTACAAATTAAAAGTGTTAGGTATCATTCTTGAAGTGACAAATTAAGTACCTAATCCAGTTAAAGTAATAGCCATATTTGTAGTTTAACATAAATTAAGACCTTAATTATATTTGTGACTATTTTAAACAAAATAACAAACTCCTTTATACCTGGGAATGTAATTTATAGCAAAGCCAGGTTCATTTTCCAAACCAATCTATTTCACACAGCAGAAGTATTGTGGTATAATGGTATAATGTAATTCTTGTTGTAGAATGTTGAAAGAGTAGATTCACTAAAAGCACAGAAGAGGTTTGAAGATAAATGAAGATGCTATTCATTCAAGGGTAATTTCATCTTAGAACTATATGAAAGATGTTTCACTCACACGGGGTAGTGTATGGCCTCAAATTTAAGTGTATTTTCAGCTCAAATATAATGCTGCTAGATCAATTATGTTGATACTGTATATCTAATAATGAAGAATTCTAGCCTCTTTCTGTTGAAAAAACAGACTGTCTTCTTTTTCATCTTACTGCTATGTCTTTATTGCTCCATTTAACAGCAACAGATTTCAAAATCCCACTTGATACTTACTTTTTAAACAGAAAAGTATGCAATTGATATTCTATGGTAACTTGCAAACTCTCAAACTACAAGAATATGAATTTTTTCTAAGTTAAATAGATACTTATATTAGCAAACCATTACCCTATATAACCATTTCCATTATTTCACCAATTGCTAAAAATAACAACTCTAAGAGCCACCTAATATTTTGAGTATTCTTCATTTTCACAAATCCAGTAAAATTAATTTAAGTATTTTTATAACCATACCATTTATGTGTTGACAGATTAGTATTAATAATGAGCATTCTTTTAATTTGCTAAACTATTTGCAATTCAAATTTTATATCTTTAAATCACCCCACATACCTATTATAAGCATATATCACAAAAATGCTTTTATATTTCTGGTATATAAAAGGTGATGAGGACAAGATATTCAATCTAAAAAGATTAAACTCAGTGATATCAAGGAAACATCTGCAGCCTCCATTTTGCT
The DNA here is from genome assembly GCA_004027735.1 of Carollia perspicillata. Classification (NCBI taxonomy): domain Eukaryota; kingdom Metazoa; phylum Chordata; class Mammalia; order Chiroptera; family Phyllostomidae; genus Carollia; species Carollia perspicillata. The sequence continues at coordinate 35,241 of PVKM010001477.1, forward strand.
CACTTCAGAATACCGAAAAGGATTTTACAAATCCCCTTATGTGATAAACGTTCACTATATTCTCCCTACCCCTTAGCTTTCCTTTTCTTCTCCTAATCCAGAAAGTGAATAAGTCTCATTTTGCAGAGCATGAACAAAGTGGGAGAGATGAAAAATGTTAAAAAACTAAAATTTTACACTTTATGAAACTTTTTAAAAGATATGAATTTTAAAATGTTTTTCATAAAATAGTACTCTATTAATTCTATATTAAAATAAATCCACTGTTATCACCCTATTTGTATTTACATTAGGTTTAAATTAAACTGAGACCAAAATGCATACAACCATAAACAACTTGTTTAAAGCAAAAAAGTATCCAACCAAATTGAAAATTCAAAATCATTTCCTCCAAAATTTTGCAGGTTAGCTGTCCACTGTGGCCATCTGCCACACAGCATTTTCACAATCACGGATGTTTCTCCAATGCAACCACCACCACATAGTCAGGAGAAATACTCCTCCCTCTGTTCTTCCCCAATCAGTACACTAGGATATCACCATTTAACCACTAATTAAAACGTCCACCTAAAAAGCATCATTTGCTAAAAGGAAAAAGCAAGGGTCAGCGAAGTATCAGCAGATCTGACATGTTAGTGTTCATGGCCCAGCATTAATGGAGCCTGTAAAAATGCTGACTTTTTGTAATGATACAACATACTCAACAGAAAGAATAGTGTTCTTGTTTCTGGTTGTCTTCCCTTTCATTTTCAGACATAAAGTATTCACAAAGGTAAGGGGAAATGAGAATATAAAATGAAATAGGGATATTTCCCTTAATCTGAGCTTAACTATTATTCTTACTTGAAGTAAAAACCGAGGAAGGAAAAACTACGATTACTCTTTCATGCAACATTCTCATAATAATCATCAGCATAAAATACTCTAAAAATAAATTCAAACTTTTACAATATTTAGATTAATCCATACCAAAAAAAAATCCAAAATAGGATTCTTTTTAAATTAGCTTCATATATACTAAACAAAATCCTCTCTAAAACTAACTAGAAAGTAACATTTGATTATATAAAGACATTAAGCCCTGGCTAGATTGAGTGCCTACAAGCCAAAGGGTCGCCAGTTTGACTCCCAGTCAGGGAACATGCCTGGGTTGTGAGCCGGGTCCCCAGTTGGAGGTGCACAAGAGGCAACCACACATCGATATTTCTCTCCCTCTCCTTCTCCCTCTCTTCCCCTCTCTCTAAAAATAAATATTTCTTTAAAAAGACATTAAAAATATACATGTACATATATAACCTTAAAGTCAAAATAGGCACTAATTCAGCATTTAACATCATCTTAGGCTTCTATTGCTTTTACTTTTTTCAAAAGAATTTTGTATTTATTACCAAATTTGAACTTCATAGTAACTCATAAAATAGGTAAGACTGCATTTATCCACATTTCAAAGATCCAGAAACTGAGGCATGTTTATCTTTCACATCTTAATGTAATCTATAAATTATAAGATATAATTTGTTAGAAAATGTCAGAAATAATTTCTGAATTAAATACTCACATTTTTGGATAAAAATTCAAAGATCTATATCAAAGGACTGAACTGATATGCAGCAAAGTGTTATGAGTGTGAATTTTCAACTCAGCCTCTCTGGGTCTCCATTCTAGTTCTCCCAGTGCTACTTATATAACTTTGAGCCAACTGCTTAACCTCCCCGCTTCAGCTTCCCAATCTGTAAAATGGGAATAATACTACTACCCTGGATAGGGTTGCTGTGTGAGGATTAGCTACGATATCTAAAGTACATATAACAAGACCTGGCACACAGAGTACGTGCTGTGTATATTCTAGCAACACTATTATTATTGTTCTTACTAACATGAACTGCATAATGGGAATTATAATAGCTCTCATAGGAATTATATGTAATATGTTATCCCATATTATATTATATTATATTATATTATATTATATTATATTATATTATATTATATTATATTATATTATATTATATTATATTATATTGGAATTAATAGGAATAGGGCTATTCCTATTATTATAATAATCTTCATACAGTTGTTATAAGGATTAAATGAGTTACTAAGAATTAAGTGCTCAGCACAGTGATGAGCAAATTCACCAATACTGTCATCTGTTTATCTCCACAATTTCTGGGCTCTACGACCTTGAGTAGAACTTTTCTGAGCTTCAGTTTCCACATTTTTAAAATGAGGTTACCATACCACAGTATTATGCTAAGGACTAAATGAGATCCTTCACATAAAAGCTCTTAGTACAGTGCCTTTCACTGTAAAAGCATTCAATAAATACTCAATTTTAAAACAAAACTTATTTAGTATTATTAAAATAATATTTTGTTTGATTTAAAGCATTCAACATTAACATTTTTAGGGTATGGAATGAAAGCATGATTGCAAAAATTATTAATGCTCACGCAAATTCAAATGGGTCCTAACATTTATTTTAATTACTTCAGTATTTTTAAGTATTATAAAGCCTGCACGCTTCCATTCCTCCTGCTGACATTGATTACGTGTACTTCTGTCAAAGAATCAGGAGAGGAGTAAATAATAACCAACATGCAGTGTATTTTTACAATATGCCAGATACTTTTTCTGAGAACTTTATATACATTAACACATTCACAACATCCTCGGAACACCCAAGAGGACGGCTTCTATTAGGTCTCCACCATCTAGTACAGCCAGCACATGAGAAAGCATGAAACAAAGTACCGTTCAAGGTTTGCTGTATTTGGAACAGAAACCAACTGCCCATTTCATTTGTGGAATCTGCTGTAAAAGACAGTATTTGAAGAAAGTCAAATAAAACGTTTCTTTTTTGCAGAAAACTTGTAAAGTTCATATGTATTTGTTCACACTGTATTTCTAGATGTATCTTATCAATACAAGAGCCACCAGCTATATGTAGCTATTGAGCACCTGAATAGCACAAATTGCAATGTGCTGTAAGTGTAAAATACACATTACATTTTAAACATAATATAAAAAATGTAAAACATCCCATTTATACATTCTGTATTAATTACACGTAAAAATCATACATGTGTAAGATCTGGATACACTGGGTTAAATAAAATATATTATTAGAATTAATTTCACCTGTTTCTTTTTACTTTTGTTAATGGAGCTACTATAAAATTTTTAACTATCTGGATGATGCAGAAGACCACAGCTAAGGGCAGCTAGTGATTGGCAGCTTCATCACGACAATTTACCCATTTGTGCATCTAGTCTCCTGCAGAGTTTTTTGGCAAAACATCATGCCACCCAGGGGACTCAGCTCCCCTACAGCCCAGATTTGTCACCCTGTGACTACTGACTTTTCCAAAAACTAAAATCACCTTTGAAAGGGAAGGGATTTCAGACCATCAATAAGATTCAAGAAAATACGATGGGGCAGCTGATGGCAACTAGGGGAACTGTGTGAAGTCCCAAGGTGCCTTACTTTGAAGAGGACAGAGGCATCACTGTCCTATGTACTATGTTTCTTGTATCTTGTATCTTCTTCAATAAATGTCTCTATTTGTCATACTACATGGCCGGATACCTGGGATCTGGACAGACCCTGTATATATATCTAGTTAGCTAAATCTGTGTGTGTATATATACATATACAGGTATACACACACACACAGAATATATTATGAAAATCAGAGGAACACACACTACACTAATATTTCACTACATTCAACACACAAGATTATTCTACCAGGCAAACACTTGAGGCAATACCAGTACTTTGTGGATGAAGAAAGGAAAGCAAATCTAAAGAGGAAATATAGCCATGAGAAAAATATTTATTTTCTTTTAAACTGAAATAATAAAGGTCCCTTTAATCAAAAAAGATCTAACCACTTAGTTTCAGGGGTATAATAAATGCCAAGTCTATGTGGTAAGCAAAATTTAAATTTCCTGATGGCTTAACTAGCAGACTATTAAAATATCTGATGTTTGATATCTGGTATCTTCTAGAAAATATCCAGTTTATGGATACCTGTCACATTGTTTTGATCAATTTTATACACTTAACTGATTCTTCTAAGCAGATACTGGTCCACTATATAGATGAAAATTGTTCCATAAAGTTTACATCAGATATCTGGAAAAGTCACATTTATAGTCATGGCTACTATCAGCTGTCAAGCCAAAGAATATTGAGAAAAAACAAGAATTTTTAATATATGCTGGTTAATTTATCATCTAAGTGACATATGTAGGATAACAAAAAATTGAAAATGGTTAAGTAAAATTCTGCATTTTGAAAGGTTCTTTTTTTTCTGGTTTTATTTTTAATGGCAACTATGATTTGAGAAGCCATGGTGAGAAAGCAAATTAACAGGAACCATAAAAATAGAGTTGCTAAATAGAGTACACACGAAGATTTCTTTTTCCCTTCTGCAGATTATTTAAAGCATTAATTTTTTTATCAGTAATATACCAATATCTTAGTTTGTAATAAAAAGTAGTTAAACAATCTATTCCAGGATTTTTCAACAGTGACTCTATTTACATTTGGGGCTGGATAATTCTTAATTCGGAGAGACTGTCCTATGCACTGTAAGCTGTTTACCAGCATCCCTGGCCTCTACCCAGGAGATGCTGATAGCGCCCTCCCCAACAACTGTGACAACCAAAAACATCCTCTGTGAGGTAGGAATCTCCCTTTAACAACCACTGGTCTATTACTACCCAAGATACCTTCCTACTTTGTGAAAATTACTTTAGTGCTTCCTAAATTACTATTCTTTAGTTTTAAGAGCTCTTCACAGGGGATTCCCAGACAGCTTCAGCAGAGACATCAGTAAACTTAATGAAACCATATGGAGAATAGTCTGGATATGTTTTTATTTGCATGTGCACACTGGAATGTGTTCCATCAGATCCTGAAAGTGTTACCCAAGAAGGAGCAATTAAAAAAGGGTTAAGAATTAGTGCTACAACTAAAATGTTCACTGTGCCCTGAGCCGCCTTTTCAAAGCTAGAAAAATTGAAAATGCTAGTTTATACACAGCAAATAATTTATCGGTGCTATCAATTATCAGGCAAGACTGCTTTTACCACACTTATAAACCCTTCATTCAACATTTACTGACTACATTATATATTCTAGGCACTACATCACTAGCATTTGAAAGCTAAACTTAAATTCCAGCTCCCTCACCAAAAATAAATAAATAAATAAACATTTTAATGGAAAAAAATATATAGAATCCATATTTATTTCCTATAACCAACTAAAATTTCTGCTTCTCAGAAGCTGACACATGAAAATACACTAGCTATAATACTAGTGCCTAATGATAAAATAAAGGTAAATAAACTAAATAAATATAATTTACATTATTGGTAAAAAGATATATAAATCTTAAAAAAACCTTAAAGATACTCAGACTCAAATGAATAGATTAGTGTCCAACACATTTCTTTCCATCTGTCTTTCTTTCCCTGCCTTAAACAGAACACAAAGGTACTGAATGACATACTACATAAAAGACACAGTTACTAAGAAAGCCAGAGGTTATTAAGTTGCATAAGAAATACAATGGAATAACCAAGCAGCTAGCATCTTGCCCAGAACACAGGAAAAGTTCGTAGCTCCTTCTCTTCCCTTTCTGTCCTCAAAATGCTCACAGTTGCACCTCCAATATAAATATCACATGTTTTACAGTTCTCTTTTATCTCTTGGATGCTAGACCAAAAAAAAACTCTCTTTTTAATTCAAAATATGTAAGCTAATTAAAGAAACAGCAGCTAAGTTAAAATATTTGAATAATTATAATTCTATAATCTACATAAACATTTCTTTCTCTCTTTTTTAAAAAAGCAAACAATCCCCAAGTATCCTATTCTTCCTATAGTGTAGTTAAAAGTTTACAGGGCCACTAATCTATTTTGGATTACACAACTGTGATATACAACTTAAAGAGCTATTGTATTCAATAAGTGGTTTGGGGATAACAGACACTAATATAATCAATAAGTATATAAAAAATGATTACAGAAGAATATGTCCGCTTGAAGATTACCAAATTGATTAATGCTGGAATGACTACAATGAGAAAATGATGCTTTAAAATATGTAGTGAATAAATCTTTACAAATAAGTTAGAAAATAATTCTGTGTCCATAAATGAATATATCACCGCCCCCCACCAAAATCAATACCATCATATCTAGCCCAAAACAAAACTACTAAGAAAGAGAAGTGACTTTTTACAAAAAGAATGAATAATGAAGATTTTTGTTTCTATTACATACTGACAATTAACTGAATAATATTATATAATAAAATTGCCTTTCAGAAGAGATGTTATATTAATAATTGTAAATCACAGAAAAATTCTAAACAGACCATATCAGATAGTCTGGGGGGGATTATAATTCAAACTGAAAAAATACTACATTATTTATATATTTACCTGCACAGCAAGAGAAGCTGCATTGTCAGAAAGCAAAATTTGCTCCCCTGCAGAAACACAATAAAAGGCTGGAGTCAAAAGTGTCATTGCTAAACAAGACGTATTTTCACTTTTAAAAATATTCCTGTTTTTAAAGAGATATAGCCTTTCACTAACATATAATGAAGTTCTATATCAATGTTATTGTGTAATTATAATTTTGATTATATTATCATTGTATGTAAATAATGATAAAATAAGACTACTTCCTCTAAAACTGGTATTTTATCACATTTTATCAGCAATATGTAATTAAAATTTCTCATTTAAAAACAAATTCATTTTTCAAGTTTTCAAGATATAGTCCTCTTCTTCTCATCAAAATAAGCATATTTTAAAACTAAGTACCATTTGTATGTACTTAAACCTCCCTAGTTAAAAGTAAAGCCATTCAGGACCACATAAAACCAGCCTGTACTTACTATGGCACAGTGTGTCTAGGTCTGTCACACAAAAGAAAGATGACAAGTTCGCTGCAATAAAAATTCCATGCTTAGAAGACTAAGGCTGCTGCCTATTAGTCTTCATTACTTTGCAGTCTTCTGACAATTGTAGCAGGCTGCTGAGCCCCAAATGGGGTCCATAATGTGATCTGATGATATATGAAGAGCTGCTAAAGGGAGCCTGAACCATCCTAGCCTATACATTTTAACAGTTCCTTTTTACCGAGAGCCCACTTTACCACAGGACTTCAAAAATCTGCTGTGTCAGCTGTTGGTGCAGTAAATCTGCCAACTGCTCCTGCAACCACATCACTTTACACTGCCTACAGCAGCCAATATAATGAGTCAATAATAAACTAAGGACCTTATAAGCCATGAATAGTTAGTTTACACTGGCAGGTACAAGTTTAGGCAAAATCTCCTAGACAAATGACACAAGGGAGTCTCCTTTCTTTATGTTTTACATTCTCCTTGCAGTAAATTATATTATTGAGGGATTTTTTTGGTAATAAATATATTTTCATGCAAAGCCATTTTTAATTGTAAACAAGTTCCTACCTTTCAGTTGCTGATATAATGTAGCATTTTCAGGCCAAGGTTCTGTAGCTGAGGAAACAAGATAGTGGTAATTAGGCACATAGGGCAAAAACACATGAATAACCCACCAAATTAATAAGCACATACAGTGGCTTAGAGCACTTAAAAGCAAATTGCCACGGTTACCTTAACTGTGGCAACTAATCATACCTTAGGTTCTATGGTAACCTGTATAAGTAGGTTTGATAATGTTTTAAACGAATGTTTGGTTTATTGTTTGGTGGTAATTTTTGTTTTTTATGGGGAGGTGGTAATTTTTGTTTTTTATGGGGAGGAGGTGGAAGACATCTTACCCAATCAAAATGAGATTTGAAAAAATAAAACAGCCTATATGCCACTATTCATTTAGCTTCCTATAAGCACAGACATACCCAAAATATTACTTATATACATAAAAATACTGAACCAACTGTAAATGTTTAATAAAATAAATTTTCAAACAGACAACACTGCATGAATGAATCAAATATATCTGTATGATGCTGTGCATGTTGCCTTATAAACTGGTAGCATTTAAACATACAGAGGAATCCTATTGTATTCTAGAACATTTCATTCCCTTCACCCCACCACCACCACCCCACAAAACACAAACAAGCTGACATCGGCAAATTACAGCAAAGGACAGTAGCATGATGAAATAGTAAGTACCTACAATGTCAAATAAAACTGGTAAAGCTAATTTTAGGCCTAAAGCTAGGCTTGACCTTGACCCTTAACCATTCATCTACAGAAGATTCTAGCTGGCTACAAAGAGAGTATTAGCAACCTACCAGTGCTTACAAAAAGCACTAGATTATTTTGTCTAATCAACTGCACTTAAGAAGCAATGTCTCCACTGATAGATTATACAGGAATTCATTTGTTGAATTCTTCTTTGTAAAAGCCATAAAACATCAGAATAACCAATTCTAACACAGTAACTACATTTACTCTCAGGAAAAAGGAAATTAAACATATGAAATCTGATAATAATTAGTATTTTCTTAGTGTTTTAACTAATCTAGTTTCTGTGACATAGCAACCAATTATTTTTTAATACATAACTGTAGCTGATATTTAAAAGAAATTTATGTACGTGCCCTGGCTGATATGGCTCAATTGGTTGGAGTGTCACCCTGTAACTGAAAGGTTGTGGGTTTGATTCTCGGTCAATGCATGTATCTGGGTATAGGGTGTGATTCCGGTCAGGGGGCATATGTACAGTCCTGGTTGGGGCGTGTATGAGAGGCAACCAATCAATGTTTCTCTCTCACATCATTTCTCCCTCTCTCTTCCTCTCTCCTTCTAAAAGTATTAAAAAACGTCCTTGGGTGAGGATTAAAAAAAGTATGTATATGAAACATTTTTTTCTTGTGATCACTTAAGATGCACTAAAACAGTCCCAGAGACAAGGGGACCCCTTACTTTGCTTTTATTTATACTTTAGAATGAAAAGGAAAACATACTAGTAGTATTATAAATTATAAGTGCTATTTTTGCTTTTGTTTAAGCTATACAAAATTAAACTCATACTTGAGTAATACCATGAAATCACCTAGCAAATAATGAACCATACATAGTTTTGTATGCTGTTAGCTACAATATTGTACATATATGTAAAGGCTGCCAAGTTTCAACTCACATACAAAAAAGGCTGTGAAACAAAGTATGTGTTATGTTACTGTAAACTTTTTAACAAAGTAAAATTTTAGTAAGAACTCAATTAACCTGTGTAACACAGTTTTTTAGAAGTCAGGAAAACAAAAACAAGCTGACATCAGCAAATTACTCAGAAATAATCTTTTCGGATAAATTGTACGGTCAGCACACCTACACTGTTTATATCTGTATGAGAAACAAAGAACGAGGTTCATTCGTTATCAGGTCCTACATCATCAAAGATTCAATTATATGCATTATATTAATATTATTAAAGCAATAAAGCATAGAAATAAAATTTGCAAAAGTTGCAAAGATATTAAAATTTATTTCCTTGAGGATACATACCGTATTTTTTGGACTATAAGATGCATCCCCCTCCCCCAAATTTGGGAGGAATAATGGTTGTTAATGCTACTGTTGAGTTCTGCTTACATTTACCTTGGTGAAATATAATGTTATTTATGTTATTAAATATTTTACCGCATTTTTTGCTTCAAAATTTTTTTCCTATTTTCCTCTACTAAAACCTAGGTGTATCTTATGGTCCAAAAAATATAGGTATGTTGGATGAATCTTGTGTATGCTCCACTGTACCATGTCGGGCATGCAGTTGGTGTTCATTAATTATGCATGGAAAGAAAGAAAAGGGATATTTTAGTTAAACCTACTATTCTATTCCCCAAATATTCTGGCTAACCAAAATTTTACTGAACTTAATATTGTCAACTACATTAAAGAAATGAGGTGTTCTATTAAATATTCTGCTAATTTTAACTGTTTGTTAGCTGTTTTGTATACATACTAGACATAGATTTAAAAATTTTTAAACAATGGCCCTGGCTGGTGTAGCTCAGTGGATTGAGCGAGGGCTGTGAATGAAAGGGTCACAGTTTGATTCCCAGTCGGGGCACACGCCTGGGTTGTGGGCCAGGTTCCCAGTGGGGGCCATGTGAGAGGCAACCACACATTGATGTTTCTCTCCCTCTCTTTCTCCTTCCCTTCCCCTCTCTCTAAAAATAAAAAGAAATAAAATATTTTTTAAAAACTTTTAAACAATGGAATAATGTATCCTTCACATTAAATACATGTGGAATATAGTTTATGTTCTATGATAAATCAAAAACTACCTCACTACTCGGCAATATAAAGAGTTCTCATATAGACAGTAATGTATGTGCTCAGTAATTCCAGTTAAAAGTTCATTTATCACTCTGGCTGTTGTGGCTCAGACGGTTGAGTGCCGGCCTTCCAACTGAAAGGTCACTGGTTCAATTCCCAGTCACAGCACATGCCTGGGGTATGGGCAAGGTCCCCGACTGGGGACACATGAGAAGCAGCCAATCAATGTTTCTCTCCCACTCTTTCTCCTTTCCTCCACCCTCTCTAAAAAATAATTTTTTTTAAAAAAGTGAATTTATCATCACCCCCATGGCTTCTCCAGGTCTATTACATCAGGCCTGTGAGAAAGTAAAAGAAATCTTGCAATGTATTACCTAACTGAAAATAAGGATAAAGTTGCCTAGAAATACTAAAAGCTCTGTTATTAAGAACCTAAAGCTAAAAATGGGGGTGAAAATGGTATGTTTTTCTTTTTTATGTTTTTAAGATTTTATTCTTTTATTTTTAGAGAGAGGGGAAGAGAGGGAGAAAGAGAGAGAAAGACACATCAATGTCTGGTTGCCTCTCATGCACCCCCTACTGGGGACCTGGCCTGCAACCCAGGCATGCGCCTGACTGGGAATTGAATCAATGACCCTTTGGTTTGCAGAATGGCACTGAATCCACTGAGACACAACAGCCAGAGCTGTTTTTCTTCATCCAAGTTGCAAACTATGTTCCAACTCAGAAATTATTACTGAAAACAAATTCTCAGAAAGTTAACTGCAAAACATTTGATGTTATCTTCACAAATAGAACCTACCATTTAAAAAGAGAAGGCAAGAACACTGATGGAAACCTATACAACCATGTTATTGTAATGGCCTGAAATTCCAGTGCATCTACAGACCAGGAGGCAAGAAATGGTAAAGGAGGTGGGGAATGATCATCAGCATTTCTCACCTATGAGCAGCTCACAGTATACAAGTATCACTGGTTTCAATGTGTCACCTACCTAAACCAGCTCAAATAATTACATTTTAAACATGACACAAGACAAGAAATGGCCAGCATGTTATTCAACAGAGAGCCCAAAGTGAAAACCCCAAGTTGTGTGTGTGTGGATCTACAAGTCAACCATGCACGTTTCTATCTAGCAAATGAGCTCTTCCACTGCCTTCATAAGCAAGTCCCTGAATCATGAGCATTATTATCTACACATAGAGTACTAAGCCTATTTCTTGGTTTGGGTAATATTAAATTAAAGCCTTTTTCCTGAGAAAGCCTATAATGGGAAAGGCAAAGTACAAAAATACTTCCCTACTTCCCTTTCCCAAGGTTAAGCAAGTCAATCCCCTCCCCTCAGTTCTGACCATGTGAGAGATTAAGAACTTACAGTGCTAAAAACAGACCTTAAAAATCTGTAGTATTTAAAAAGAAAAATCTTTTTTAAAAAAACAATAAAACATTTTAATCACGTGTGAGTTTTACTTAATTCAACCTAAAATGTTTTGGACCACTATACATTCAATATTGAATAAAATTTTATAACTCATCCTATTCTCAATTTCTACCATCAAAAGCATTCTGATATGAAATGTCTTTTTAAGCCTGCCTTAGGGAAGGGCCAGCCTTAGAATAAATATAGAAGGTGAAGCTCAAAGTTTCTAAAAAGAAGCCTGGTAGGAAATGCAGGTTGAGAGAGAATGTGGTCTAATGTTGCCAAGGTGCAAGTTACTGATATTATTCGTACATGAAAAGTAAGGTTAAAGTTTGTCTGGCTTTTAGAATAAAGAGCCCCACAGTAGTTTGTGTGGCTCTTGGAACAAAGGTCAGAATCATCATCTTGGCCCTATCACTTTGACACATCACTTTCTCTACCTCTTTGGCCTCATCAGACCTCCACCCCATCCACTCTGTATTCCAGCCACACTGGCCGTCATCTAGTTCCTGAATGCACTCGGTTCCTTCCTGTCCTAGAGACGCATTTGTGATGTTTCCTTTGCCCTGGAGCAATCTTCCCATCCTACTGTGTCCTCACATCTCTGCTCAAGCATCATTTCCTCCAGCTGGGCCAGTTTCATGGCCAGGCAACCTGAGCAGCTGCACAAGGCCTGCACTCAGAAAGGCTCCACCCTTAGTTTTATGTTCTGCTATCCCAGTCCTGAAATGTGTTTGAACCAGGGTCTTCTTGTTTTCATTTTGCACTGGGCCTACAGCCAATTCTGTCCTCAGGGAAGCTTTCTCTGACCTCCCTCAATAGTTCCAATACTCTCTTTACAAGCTTGGGTAGCATGCCTACTGAGTTGTACCACTTATCACAGTCAGAAATTTGACATGGAAGTGAGGACTATTTGGTTGTTTATCTCCCTCAGTAGAACATAAAAGCACCATAAGTCCAGTGTTCATATCTGACTTTTGTTACCACTTCATCCCTAGAACCCAGCACCTAACAGGCAATCAATCAACAGATGTTGGCTCAACAAATGTTTCTTTTTATTATTACCACTAACATCATTATTATTATTTTGTACCATTTAGGCTAAGAATGTAGCCTGGAAATAGGAAAACTATACAACATGCTCCACAAAAGAAAACTTTACCCAGAGAACTCAATACCACAACCAATATCACAACTGTAAGAATAAGAATATTAAACAGCTGCCTGAAATAGTTGGCAGAATGTAATTCTATAAACTTACTTATGCACTGATCCTAACAATGGAAATTTGTTTCTATATTTTATATCAAATAGTTTTCATGAGATATTACTGTTGCAACACTTCTAAAGCTAATATAAGGCCCTCAACCATCTGATAAGTGACCTCACTAATTCCCTTTCCACATTCTGTAGCTAACCCAGGGATCGCCACTTTTTAAATTTCATGTCTCCATCAATAAAATAATGGAGCATGCAGGTCCAAATAGATTTAGAAACCATATGGTTGGTATTCCTGAGCTAATAAATCACATACATTTTAAAACATACACTAAAAAAGAAAGTAGAGTTAAAATAATTAAAATTCAAGTTCCAATATTTTTATCCCTATACTTTAAAGGATTTTCTTGAATAACAAAAGATGTGTATGCCCCACCCTACTTTGGAAAACACTGACTACTTTTCTGGAATTCTAGCAGGGAACCCAGACATTCATTTATCCTTGAAGAGACTCCTCTATTTCAGTGAAATTCTTCTTTGACCACAGAAAAAGCTTGGAAAGAACACACTGAAATTAATGGAAAGAAGGGATACCTGCCTACCTTATCCACCTACATCAGGACCCTCATATTCTACAAGAGTAACTGAAATATCCCATGAGAGTAACTGAAATATCCCACACGCATTTCAAACTTTCTCACATTTGAGACTTTGCCCAAACAGTTCCCCTCTGTACAGAATACCCCTTCAGCAGCACAAACTTAAATCCTATGTCTGTCTCAAGACCAAGTTAAAATGCTAACTCCATCAAGATGGCTTTTGTAACTAGACAAATCTAATTCATCCTTTATCCATGCTGTCCATAGCAGTTTGTACTTGTCTTAGATCATATATTACTTTCTACTCTATTATTCTGTCAATATCTTATCTCTCTTTTCAGGCAGTAAGTTCCTAAAATGTGAAAATTCCTGTGTTCCTGAGATTTTTTATTAAAGACTTGGCTTTTCAATTGCTCCAAAATGAATATGGCATTTATAATAATGTATGCCAAAATATGAAATTAAAATTAAGCAAGATTTAAATTTTTTGGTCTAAGTATCATTTAAAGCTCTTATCTTTATTACAAGAGTTCCAAAGTAAAACTACCCACCTTTCAAAAATTTATTCTTCATAATAAAAATCTACTGTATCATTTTCACTCCAAACTAGTAAGTTACTCTAAGGCACTCTCAGTGACCTACCATAATTCATTCTTTAAAATTAGAATGACTTCTTATTCCTTAGCAAAAGACCATGGAAGTTTTTATCATTTCTATAAAGAAGACATATATTCTTACCCTATAGACATAAAGAACATCTAGAAATAAGGTGAGTATCAGAGCACCACATAACGGAGTTCCTATCAAATTAACATTATTAAAAGTCTTTAGCCCGCTTAGTCCTTTGCCTACTTTCCAATTCTGCCCAAGCAAAATGATTACTTTACATTTAGTGTCTCTTTTACTAGGCGCAAAGAATTTCCCTCTTAAGTTTCAGTCTTCAGTGGAATAGAGAGGCTTTGTGGTGGTTTTTTTTTTTTTTAATCTAAGCAAGTGTTTTTAAATTTTTCAAAGAAACTTTCTCCATCCCTAACAGTATTCATGTTGGAGAACCAATGAGAAAAGACAATGGGGATTTATATGACCGGACTTTTGAAAGCCTTAGGAGAAATTTAGTAATTCATAAATAAATAAATTAGTATTAGAAACACACACGTGGTAAAGTAACACCCACAACCCAAAAAAACCCATATTTGCTTCTCATTTAATTATCTTTATGGCACCTATGATTTTAACCTTTATCAACCAATACAACAAAAAAATCAATATCCTTCGCTACTAACCCATTATAATTTTTAGAGAAATTACTACTGGCAAATAAATTCTAGGGATATGTACATCCCTAGATCTCTTAAAGACTCTACATTTTTACCTGCAGTATTCTCTCAAGTTGGAGGACAGGTAGCAGATGATCTATCTTTCCATTCAATTTAGGGTATGTCACAGTATGAAAGTGCTATGACCCAGTAAATAAGTCTAATTCCAAAGTCTGTATCTTGATGATCTAATCTAAGAGGACAAGAGAAAAGCCATGAAAAGAGGTGCCCTGTGGTGGTAGTGGTGTTTTTTAAGTTCTGCATCTTTAATGTACAACATGACTCTTCTGGCATGTGCATGTAGGTGAAGACATAATTTGTAGAATAATAGGCACCAATATTACACACTACTTCAGTGCTGTCATATTTCCAATCCATCAAATTGATTAATGTTATAATAACTCTACATAAACCTATCATTTGTGCACTAATGAAGTCAAACCCAGTTTATCCTTAAGTAACTGGATTCCAAAAGCTCATAGATGTCATCTCTTCAGCTTCCAAAGATAATGCAGACAGTGTCACACAAAAGGACTACGAAACATGTGCAGCCTATCTCCAAATATGAATGGCTTCCTGCCAAAGGTGTAAATACAAAGACTACTAATATAACAAAAGGCTCAGAGCACTTGACAGCTCTTAAATATGGACAAGGCATGTGTAAAAAAGGAGGAAATAAATTTATTAGTTTGACATAAATACTATTCTGATGATTTTAATGATATCAACAGACATTAATTTCAAAACCTATCAAGTTTCAGTTATGATATAAAAGCCTCATTTAAAGTAGATTTTAAAGATGTTTAGACTTATGATATCATGTAACTTTATCAAAATTAGAATTTTAAGAGCTATGAATTACATTCAACAGCAATTCAATCTGTAAACCACAGAGCAACTCAAAGATAACACCACATCTCAGATAACACTGATAACGAAATGATTAAAGGGTGATGCCCGCCCCCTCTACTGTTTCATAGGGATATTTAATGACATTACACAGAATATGCAAGCAGGAAGTGACTCTTCCCACAAAAGGAGTTTAAACCCAACTGCCCATCACCTCAACAGTCAGAGAGCAATGTCCATGTCAGAAAGTGGCTCATGTTGACAACTGGAGAAGCGCAGGGTAACACTGTCACTTCCACAAACCTAAAAACCTGGCAGGTAGCATTTGGTATCATAAGCAGTGAGTGAGGCTACTGTCTTAGTCCATTTGGGTTGCTTATAAAAAAATACCACAGACTAGTAACTTATAAAGAAAATAAATTTATTTCTACAGTTCTAGAGGCTGGAAGTTCAAGATCAGGATACAAGCACAGTCACGTTGTGATGAAGGTCCTCTTCCAGGTCGCTAACTGCTGACTTCTTGCTGTGTCTTCACAGAGTAGCAGGGAAACAGAGCTCCCTAGGCCTCTTCTGTAAGGGCACTAATCCCAACCATGACCTCACCATTTCCCAATGGCCCTACCTTCTAACACCATTAGCTCGAGGAATGGGATTTCATACAATTTGAGGGAACACAAAAATTCAGATCACAGCAGTTACTTAAAGAATTATAATGAAAGCAAGTACAGATTCAAAGATTAAAGACCACCTTAGATTAAAGTTAAGGGCCCTGAAGCGAGTAACAGACCTAGGATAGAGTGGAGAGGTGTAAGACACATATACAAAGGGATTCCCAGACTCCAGAAGAAGATTCACACCAGAATTATTCCCCTGGCTACAAATTATCATCAGTCTTTACAGAGAAGAAACTTGTTGACTGACATCAGAATCTACTGTATATTCTTAATTGCTTGTTTATAAATATGTGTAGTAAATTGTACATAATTCTCATTTTAAGAAGTAAATTTAACCACACTCTACAAACTTGTTTTATCACTCATTCAATAAATATTCACAGAATATATATATATTCTATACACACACACATATATTCCTACCACCCCTCCCTCTACACACAAATGTGCCAGGCACCATTCTAAGCACTAAAGAAATAATTATACAGAAAATTAAGGCCTTTAGCCCTGAGTAGCTACTGGTCAGAGAGTCAGACCAAGACACCAAGATTATGGGTTTGATCTCCAGTCAGGGCACATATATTTATGAATGCATAAATAAGTGGAACAACAAATCGATATTTGTCTTTCTTTTTTCCTTCTCCCTCTTTCTCTCATCCCCTCCCCCTTTTTCCCCTCTCTCTAAAAATCATTAAGTAAATTTTAAAAAAGAAAATAAGGCATTTAGACTTTAGTGGTACCATGTGGCCTATCTTCATATTGTTACCTTTATAACATTTCAAATTTAAAACTCTGACAAATACTGGAATCTATCTGACAATAACAATAACATTTATCTGATCTGCCTTAGCATGTGGTTCAGTTAATTATAACATTGCCCTGTATACCAAAAGGTTACAGGTTTGATTCCCGGTCAGGGCATATACCTAGGTTGCAGGTTCAATCCCCAGTTGAGCACGTACCATATTTCTCTCTTACATCGATGTTTCTCTCTCTCTCTCTCTCTCTAATCAATAAAAACATATCCTCAGATGAAGACTCAAAAAAATTATCTGATCTACCCATAACAAGGCTTAATTCTGTTTGGTCTACATGTTGCATAAAACTAAGAAAAAATTACATACGACAGTACACAACCTCCATAATACCAAATGAATGCCAATTTACTGAGCCCATGGTAAATAAATCATACCCCACAAATCCCTCATCAATCTCCCCAACTGCCCATTCATTTGTAACAAAGCAGTAAACAAAAAATTAAAATGCCCCAAAGTGAGGGCACATGAATGATGATATAGTAGATAAACATCCAAGGCAAATGAATCTTAATATCCTGCCATTCATGAAGCAGAAGACAGAAAGCAAAATAGATTAAAAATTCAGGAAAACTAGTACAGGGAAGAACTTCCTTACAACTCAACTTTGGGTCCCAAATGAAACAAGAGAATAATGAGAATCTATCTTTTTCTGCAAACACTATCCAGACATCTACCTAGGCATATGATGATAATGATGATGTTGATAGCAGTTAAAACTCAAGACTCTTAAAGTTTATATCCAGCATAAATGAACAATTTTTACAACTCAATAATAAAAAAGACAAATAACCCCCCAAATTTTTGTGGGCACAGGATTTGAATAGACATTTAAGGAGATGATGGTCAAGATACTCAGTATCATTAGTCATTAAGGAAATACAAACCAAAATCACAACATACCATTTCACACCCACTAGAATGGCCATATCAACAAAAAAGAAACCAAATGTTTAGAGGATGTAAAAAAATTGGACTGTTCACACATTGCTGATGGAAATATAAAAAGTTGGTAATTTCTCAAAATGTTAAATACAGAATTACCACATGACTCAGCAATTCTACTCCTAGGTATTCCCTCAGGAGAAATGAAAAAAAAAAATATATCCACACAAAGACCTATAAGTGAATGATCATAGCAGCGTTATTTATAATATTCAAAAAGTGGAAACAACCCAAATGACCACCAAGCAGTCAACAGATGAACAAAATGTGGAATATCCATACAATACAATAGTATATTGCAATAAAAAGGAACCAAGTATTGATACATGCCACAGATGAGCTTCAAAAGCACTATGCTCAGTGAAAAAAGCCAGACACTAAAGAAAACATATTATGTTATGCCATTTATATGAAATGTTCAGACTGGGCAAATCTACAGGAAGTAGATTAGTGGTTGACTCAGAATGGGGATGGGAAGTGACCATAACTAGGCAAGGGATTTTTTTTTTTTTTGAGTGATGGAAATGTTCTACAGTTAAAATGTAGTAATAATCACAAGTCTATAAATATACTAAAAAATCCTTAAAATACACACTTAAAAGGATATTTGAATTATCTCTCAATAAAGCTGAGGTAAATAGAAACGTTTCAGACTCTTACTGTATTTATTATGCACATACGTACTTGACATTATTAACTATCTACAACTTTGAGATAGACACTATTGTTATTATCCCTATTTTACAGTAAGAAAATTGAGACACAAGCACAAGTAATTTGCCCCACTGCTAGTAAGTGACAAGTAGTCTGACTCCAGAGTCAGTGAACACACAAATCTATTAACTGACATTTTCCAAAGCCCACAATAAACATTCTTGGGTAATAACTAATTATTAGAATTGAAGCAATTATAATCACCCCACAACAACTGTTCTCAACCCTTAGTGCATAAGAGTGACCTGAGGAACTTCATAAAATTGTATACTTCCACCAAACCCAAAACTCAGAGTTTTTATTACTGTAGACATGAGGACCAAGAATCCAACCATGGCCACAAGCACTCCCAGTAAATCTGAAGCATACGATATGCAAACACCACAAAAAATAGACTGTACCCAGGACACAGAATACACTTGAAATTATTGATAGAGTTGTTTTCACCTCTTTCATTCATTTGCCTCAAAGAATGTGGTATTGAGGATCTGTGTACATTAATTTTATTCAAGAGTATTTCTGCCCATCTTATTCTACTTAGGAATTTGTGGATATGGCTTAAAGCCATGTTTTCACAACAGGCCTTCATGACATGTTGCAATTTTATACTGTTCCAGACTAAGTCTTTAAGATTAATGAACTGAGGCCTCACTTATTTTGGAACCAAAGTGGCTAAATGTTACTTTTTCCATTGGGTGTAATCAATAAGGAAAGTAAAATTAAGTTAGTAATTATGAGACCAGAACATATACCATCTAAATTGATCTACGTGAAACTAGAGATCAATTTCAAAATGGTGTTCAAGGATCAATTTCATAAAACTGACAAACTTCTAGGAGGTTAACAAGGGTCAAAAAAACAAATTCACATCAGCAAGCCAATAACTCAGGCTAAAGTGAATACAAGTTAAATTGAAAACCTTCTATTCTTTCTTTGCAGGTGTGCATGTGTCATATCAAATGGTATGTTTAGACTTCTACCATTATAAATGTGAACAATCATTTTTTATTAGTTTCCAATAAAAAGCATGCCAATTACATATGATTATGAATAGATATGAACCTTGTAGCTAGGACTCAAAATTGGAATTCTCTTTTTTTTAAAAGGTAATCTGACATTCACAAGAGGAAATACTAACACCATGTCTGAGCTTTTCTCAGAAACAGAGATGAGTATGAGATCAACGGCAGGACTATACAAAAACAGCTGGTTAAGATTAAAAGTGTAATTCTGGCCAAAAAACAGAAGACAAACAGTCCCACACAGGTATCAGACCTCAACAATGTTAACAATGTTAACCGTTAAGGTTTAATGGTTCTCTAAATCTAATCCTAGAAAATAGAAAATATATTTCCCTCAAACTAAGGAGCAATTCTACTACTCTAAGTCAAACACAATCATTGTAGTAACAACACCTATTTTTTTAGACTTATTTTGTTAAATTTATTGGAGTAACATTGGTTTACATGGTCCTATAGGTCTCAGGTGTATATTTTTACGACACATGATATGTATACTGTATTGTGTGCCCAGCACCCAAAGTCTAATCACCCTCTGTCACCAAATATTTGCCCCCCTTTACCCTTTATTACCCCACCCCACTCCCTCTGGTAATCACCATGCTATTGTCCGTGTCTCTGAATTTCAGTTTTATATCCCACATGTGAGTGAGATCATATGATTCTTAGCTTTTTCTGACTGACTTGATTAGCATAATATTCTCAAGATCCATCCATGTTGCTACAGATAGCTGAGTAGTAGTATCCCATTGTATATAAGTACCATATCTTCTTTATCCAAGCCTCTGTCATAGGACACTTTGGTTGACTCCATGTGTTGACCACTGTGAATAATGCTGCAATGAACATAGGGATGCATATATCTTTGCAAATAAATGTTTTTGAGCTTTTTGGGCAGACACCCAGAAGAGGGATTACTGGGTCTTATGATAACTCTATTCCACATTTTTTTTGAGGAACTGCCATGCTGTTTTCCATAGTAGTTGTACCCGTCTACATTCCCACCAGTAGTGAGTGAGGGCTCCTCCTTCTCCATAACTTCACCAACACTTCTTATTACTTGTCTTGTTGATAACAGCCATTCCAACAGCTGTGAGGTAGTATCTCATTGTAGCTTTGATTTGTATTTCCCTAATAGCACCTATTTTTTTAAGCATCTGTTATTTGCCCACTACTCTAAGTACTGTACTTGTATACAGCAGCTCTCTCACATCAAGCTAGGTAACCAAAAACTCTCCATTCCTCCTTCCTCACTCTTCCCAACTAGCCTTAAAATACACGATTCCTACAGAGGGTTGGATCTGTCATTAAACCTCCTGAAATCCTAGCAGAACTGCAAGATACCTCAAGAGCAAACAAACAAAAGACGCAGCAACACAGCCTAATCATCACAGAATTCCTTCACGAATAGGAGTTCAGGAGTAGAAAATCTTCAGAAACATACAAAAATATATACATTTAAAGCATTTAACTGAACAAACAATTAAATTTCCAACATGTGCCAGAGACTATAATAAAAGGATAAAAATGAATATAAAACTGTCATTGCTCTCTAGAATCTAATTTTGTTGAGTGAGTTGGGGGCCCAGTGGTGGGGTGGTAGAGAAGAGGACTGAGATACACATAACCGTTTACAACAACACAGAAAGTGAATGCAGGTGGCAAGGGAAAAATGTAGGTCTTGAAGTCAGACATCCCTGGGCTCCAGTCCCACCTACAACTTACTGTCTGAGTCACCTTGGCCAAGTGGCTTAACCTCTTCTTGCCTCAATTACCTCATCTGTAAAAGGGGGAAATATTACCTACCTTATAAAGTTGTTGGAAGAATAAAATTAGATAAATTATGCAAGTGCTATATGTAGTCTCTAGCTCACAGAATGTACTCAATCAATAATTATTAATATAAGCATCAGACCAGAAGTACATTGAAAGCACTATAGGAATCCTCTTGAAGAAGTAACTAAATCTACCTGAGAAAGACAGGAAAGAACTCACAAGAGCAGATGAAATTTGAAATGGGTCCAAAAAATAATCACGAGTATGACACACAGAAGGTGAAGGGGCAGGGAGAAGAGTTGAGATGTTCACTAAAAATCTAACACCCCTGATTCAATTTGAGAGAAGAGGGTAAAATGCTTAGTAAAGGCATCCTAAGTGAGCATTTCTGTTACTGGTTTCACCACTTTACACTGAAATTATGCATTTCTTTTATTTTATTTGTTAATATGTTTATTTATTTTAGACAGCAGGAGTGAGAGAAACATTGCTGTGAGAGAGAAACTCAACAGGTTCCCTCCCATACACAACCCAACTGGGGGTCGAACTCACAACCTAGGTATGTGCCCTGACCTAGAATAGAACCCCCAACCCTTTGGTGTACAGGATCACACTCCAACCAACTGAGCCACCCAGCCAGGGCCAAATTGTGTTTCGATGGATGTGTTCCATGCAAGACATAAGTTTATCAAAGGCAAGAATTATGTTACCAATTTTTGTACCCCTGAACCTAGCAGAGTACGTAAATTGGGTACTCATCCTAACGAATAAATATATTCTGTAGAAAATATAAGCAAGTCTTTTGCTATCCAAAGATATCTGATAGCGAAAAATTTCTATAACTTTTGGAAATAAAACTATCAAACCAAATTAAGGTATGATAACTTCTCAATAATGTATAGAAAAGTTCAACAGTATGAACTCATAAAAGCACTTTCTCTCCAAATTGTTCAATGTTCCTAACCAGAGGTACATAGCCCAATCATCCATGAAATGTTTAAAAAATAAACCTGCCTTCCTGGCCAGGTAACTCAGGTGGTTAGAGCCTTGTCAGGAGGTTATATGCCTAGATGGCAGGTTCAATCCCAGATCAGGGCACATAAAAGAAGCAACCACTGCATAAATAAATGGAACAACGAATATACAACTCCCTCTTTCTCAAATCGATAAACAAAAATTTAAATAAATACACACACACACACACACCTGCCTTAGAGCTACCCTCAACCTTCATACATACTAGGCCTCTGGTGAGAAACAAGACTGGGTGTGCTAGTGCATGCATGTGGGAAGGCAAGCATGGCTCGTTTCAGGGAGCTCCACAGATAACTGACTGCAATGTGGAATACCACTCCCTACCACCCTTACACACTATTCTACCCACCCGACTTCCCAACTACCCTCATCCCATTTCACAATAGAAAGTGTATTAGGTCATGAATGAGACTAGACAGGTCCCTTCTCTCATTAAGACTCACCTGGGCCCTGTACACCAATGTATCACCACTTTGGTTACTGTGGCAGATTGTATTTCCTAGAGATGGCTACAACAATCTCTTCTGTCCCACAGGCTCTTCTAGAACCCGAAAACTCCCCACCCCCATAAAGAACTGAAGCCTAATTCCCCTCCCCCTTGAATGCCCTTGTAACTCTCTTGTGA
The DNA here is from genome assembly GCA_004027735.1 of Carollia perspicillata. Taxonomy (NCBI): domain Eukaryota; kingdom Metazoa; phylum Chordata; class Mammalia; order Chiroptera; family Phyllostomidae; genus Carollia; species Carollia perspicillata. The sequence continues at coordinate 58,549 of PVKM010001477.1, forward strand.
CCGATAGAACGGTAGGAGTGATGCTTCGAGACTTCCAAGGCAAAGGACGTGAAAGGTGATGCAGCTTCTCCCTTGTTAGCTTGGACACTGGCCTTTGGAGAACTGAGCAAAAAGTCTCACAACCCTGAGGCCACAGGCCCCGAGGAAGCCCAGGCCACATGGACAGGTCACGTGTAAGAATTCTAGAAGATCACCCAAGCTGGAGTTCCTAGCTAGCATCAATTATCAGATATGTGGGTAGAGATGCTTCCAGATGTTTCCATCTCTCAACTGTTGAATCATCTCTAGCCTTTAAGTCTTTCCAGCTGAGGATCCAGACATTATGAGGTAGACACAAGCAATCCCTCCTGTGGCCTGCCTGACTTACTGACCCAGAGAGTCCATAAAGGTAATAAATTGGATATGTCACAGGCATTACCTTGTGTCATTATTACAGTACAACAGTAGCTGAACAGTTATGTTTCAATAATTACTATTAGTCACAGATTTAGCATTGAAGAGAGAATTAAATGCTGATTCATCTGAAGCCTCAGAATTTCCTCTATTCATCTAAATCAATTATCAAACTGATTCCTGACCATGTTATATTTATAAATTCTACTTTACTGTTTCAGGCATAGATTTTGACATTTCCACCTACCCACCAATTAGTTCCATTCTATTAATCCATTACCTTGAAACTACCTTCCTAAAATTTCACTCTCCAATTTCCTGACCACAAAACAACTCCCTGGCTTCTAGTTCCCAGAATTTGGCACCCAGTGGCCACAATGGCTTAACCTCCATCATAAACTCTGGTCTGATGGCAGCTGCTACATTATTCAGGAAATGAGAAAAAAAGAGAATCCAAGAGAAAAATGACTTAATGATGCTAGCTAAATTCAAATCTTACCCTAATCTTTTTTTAAAAGATTGGTAAAGTCATTTACTGATATAAAGATAATCCAAAACAGTAAATAATAAAACATACTTAATATTTGTCTTTAAACTGCAATCCATGACTTCTAAAACATGTATTTTTAAATATTTATTTTAATATAAAAATTATTTTACACTCTCCAAACATCCACCAAATGTTACACAATAGGAAAATCAGTATAAGTATATAGCAAGAAGGAAAAATCTGTTTTAGAAGAAAATACATCAAGGATAATTCACAATTTCAACTAAAGAACAAACATCAATTACCATTTAGTGAACTTATAACTAATTCTCATCCACTAGCCAAACCAGAATATTAAATTGATGAAAAGTAAAAACAACAATAATAATGTCTAAGGAAAAACTACAGTAACTTTTATTTTTATACTAGTTCTCATTGATGTATCTTTTTAAGTTACAAGAAAATTAGGAATATTATTTATAATTCATGATGCCAAAATATTTTCCTATGACATAAAGACTAACAATCAAAAGAAAAGGAGGTCAAAAAAAGGCCAGATCACTAAGGCATCATTTGTCAACATTACCTTCCAGAATGAATGCTGGAGTAACGATGGCTTCTTCATGGCTAACAAATTATACAATTTATCTGTATGAAGTTCTAGTCAGTGCTCTACTTTGACCAGGTAATGAAATAGGACATGAGGTGGAAATTCCACTATATCATTATCTAAGGATACTGTATTCGCTGGGATAAATATACACAACTATATACAACAAAAGACTTTTTTTAAGAACCCAAAGGCAGGTTAAGTCATGAAGAAGCTTCATCAGTTTATAAGAGTCCTTAGAAATAAAAATGTATAATCAGCACAAAAACATAGCTAAGTGTAAAAGCACAATGAAATGCCTTTTATGGCTTCTATTTTACTAACATAGAGTTAATGAGAATTGCCATGACAAAATGATTGTTTTTATGAAAAGAACCTTCTTTATTACTAACCAATCAAATTTCATTTTTATTACTGATGTAGAAAAGTTCAAAACCATGATTCATTTACAGAGCGCACAAAAATAAGAAAAGTGCTCAAGAATAGAGTAGAGGATCATTTACAAAGCAATAAAAAATTAAAACATGCATTTCTCTTTCTGGCAAGGCAAATACTTCTACACAAATGTCTGTAGCTGAATTTGCTAAATATTATAACTTGTCTTTGAACAAAAAAAATGAAAAGCCTGAATTTAATATCTCCATTTGCTATCCAGTCCATCTGATAACTACTTATCAAGAAATTTTTTAAATGCTTGAAAAATGTTAAGAAGTTTGATGATGTTTTCTTTCAATTTTCACTCAAAAATGAAAGGATTAAACTAATATTAATAATGCAAATGCCTTCACAGAAATAAGGGTGACAAATTTCATGGGGCCCCTATGACCAAAATCTTTTAAGTTAAAAACTAAATGTCATTTAATTTCAGAGTATTAAATGTTAATAAAGCATACAAGAAAATTAAAACTCACATTATGTTTAACTATGGACTATTTCAAGACCAGACACAAGCCTTTCAAGTGATCTTAACATCATATCGAAGTTTTCTAAATGACAACAAAACATTGCCTCTAAGAATCTGGTTTTCGACCTACTCATAAATACAATACGATAAACTAGAATAGGCCACACTACTGTCAATAAATTGTGCTTTGTCTCTTATCTGAAGTATAACCCATTTTGTCTTTGTTCGGCTTTTCACCTGCCCCGTCAATATCTACCTCATAAGTGCCAAGGTGATAAGCTCTGCAGTGAGACTATTCATATAACCAATGCAAATCAAAGATTCTCTGAAATGTGACAGCCAGTTCAGTAACTTCTGAATAATTCCTCAGTGCCATCTCGATACAATAGAATCCTCAGAATACTGAGTATAAATAACAAAATATCTTTGTTTTCAAGACTAATTAAACACTTGTATTTTTTTCAATTATCTGTTGCAATTACCATCCTTAGGTATTCAGACACACAGATGTAAGAGCCCTGATTATCGTTTTCTTCATTTTCAATAAACCTTGTGAAGAATAGCATCCTCCTATTTTTAAAAGGACTTTTAAGCTACATTTTCCACTTCTTTGCACCTCTAGAACCCTTTGAATATCTTTCAAGTCCAGATTTGCCAGTACTTGTAGAAGTGGGGTAAAACAGAAACACTTTTTTACTCATATAAAAACAAAAATTTTTAAACATGCCTGTTTGGATTATACTTACTTTCAAGATGCTTACATATGGGTTCCCTGGAACTTGTAAAACTACTTTCCCAGATCATACTATAAATTAGTGCTGCAGCTAAAATGAAGTTATTAACAAATTTAAATAATTAAGTACCCACATGCCCACAGTGAGATAAATGAAATATTTGAAGTCTTCTCTTTTCATCCTTTATATAGTTTTGAGCTTCTAAATAAAGAACAGACAGATATTGTCCTGATTTCAAAAGATTAATAATTACAGTATGACAAAATTAACTGATATGCTTAAAATATAGCAAGGCCCTGGAAAGTAATAAGATCATTCAGAAAAGATGGTATATGAGTTATACCACTTTGGACATTTTCTGCTGTCCAAAATGGTAATGGGACAGCATCCTCAAGAGCTCCTTGGTGATAAAGGTATGATAGAAACTACCATGTGTTGAACATTCATCATGTACATACCATTCTGTGCTGTTTAATATATATTATAAAATATATTATCCCCCTTTTACAAATAAGGAAACTGTGACCCAGAAGGGTCTGTCCAAGATCATAAAACAAAGAAGAGGCAGAGCTGAGCTGAGAACTCAGTTCTTCTGTCTTATTTCAGTGGCCTTGTTCCTAACCTTTTTACTTTCTTACTAAAGGGAGCCTCAATTCCTTCATCTACAAAACCAGAATACCACTTATCGAATAGAATCAGATTGTTAATGTTAGCAATTATGTATATAAATTACCTAGCACAGCAGCTCAAAAATGGACACTTACTCTTAATATCAGTAATCAATTATCAGCTAAGTTAAAGCTAAAACTTTTTTGCAATGTCTAATAAACAGGCCTCTACTGAAAAAGACTCAGAATATATGTATATACCTATGACCCATACCAAAAATTCTATTTTATGATAAAGATAGTACTCTCCCCATTCCCCACGGATACTTGTTTCTCACGCCCTTTTCGTTCTTAATTTTTTGACTTTAGATTCTGACAGGCGTTCGGGGGCAGACAGACATTGGGGCCCGTACATGAAACGGTACCCCCAAGTGTATTAGAGGGACCCCCTTGACGGATCAAGGCATGGGCCTGATCCCGTGTTGGTTTAGGGCAGAGGGCATATTTGTGTTTTTCCTACAGACGCTGAATTCCCCCATTGGTTACCCGAACGGTGTGTTCGGCATACCCAAGAGCAAGATGGACAGGCTTCGGCGGAGGCTAGCACGGATAACACTACAGACCCTGATCAATCATCCAGGGCGGATCCAGAGACGGATCCGTCGCCTGGCGCTCCTACTAAGCCTCTTGTAGATACTGAGGATTCAGGTAAAGACTGAAGAATATTAGACTTTTGTTCCCAATCCTCCTGTCATACATCCAGTTACTTGGAATGATAAGATAAGTATGGCTGGAGTTTATTAAATGTATAATCTTGAAACAAATATCTTAGAATAATTTGTTTTAAGAGTGATTTTAATAATTATAACTGCACATATTTTATATTATTGAAATAAATTTTGCATTCTATTTATAAATGACTTTTAAAAGCTTAACCAAACATATCTTCACACAGGAAGTCAGAGGCAAAACCAAGCAGAAAAGAAAAACAAATAGGTAAATAGCAAATATTAATGAACAATTACTGAGTCCTTACAATGTGCCAGAAACAATGCTAAGCCTTTTGTATCTTTTCTCATTTGAAGCTTAAAAAAGCCAAGGTCACATATTTAGTAAGTAGTCGCTAAATAAGAATCCGGGTCTGACTCTCACTCCAAAATCCATAGGCAGTGTAAAAGCAAGGTGAAGAAGTAGTGAACACTGTTTTGCCTATTTGTGCTCAGCACCCCTCTCTCCTTCCTTTGTAGATATCTGGTGGCAGTATGGGGTGTAAAGTCTGGAGCCACTCTTGGCACAGGAATGGGCAAGTGAATCAGGCCTGTCCCTCTACGATATAGCACTCCACCCTTCTGGTGACAGTAACTACTCCCAAATGTGGTCACACAACTCAAATGAGGCTACTCAGTCCTCCTCTAGGATATAATCATACTCAGATGAAAAAAACAGACACTCAAGTAATGTACTGGAATATCTTATCTTTAAAAGAAAAAAAAGCAAGTCAAAATTTAAAATACACAGGCTGTTACAAAAGATTCTGAAAACAACGGAATATCCAGGACTATTTTTATCCTTCTTTGAAAGTTCTAAATCTACAATATCATCATCTACTAATTCAAAATCATAATTTACCATCCCTTTCCATATTACTGAATTAAAAGAACAATTCAAATTCCCATTCCACTTTAAGAAATGTATCCAAAAACTATTCATTTTTTCCCCCTTGTCACAACACCAATTGAAGCAAAACAACACGACATGCTGCCACTTCACCCAAAAGCGGTGTTTTTACTTTGCCCTTTCTTGTTTACTTTGCCCTTTCTTGACGGCTCAGTGGGTAATGAGCGAAAGGCCCAATGAATGCTTTTCAAAGGGGCACCAAAAAACTATTCAATAGATAACAAATATGTCAATGTAGGCACTATTTACATAGAGAAAAATCACATGTACTTGTGATGGCTTTAAGATGCATCAACTTGCCTAGACTGAACCTCCATCTGCCACAATTCCCTTTCCACTATATTTCTAAACAGGGTAAGCTACAAGAAATATCCTCTGGAAGACTCTGGTAAGACAGAGGGAGGAAATAGCATACCAAACACCTCCCAGTTACTCAAATGCACTGCTGTGAAGTGACTCTGCTGATAAAATTGAAGTCTCTAATAAGCTGACTTTACATTAATCAGAAGGAAAATCATCCTGGGTGGGCCCTATTTAATCAGTTGGAAACCCTTTAACAGAGGCCGGAAGTCCTCCCTGAGATCAGACACTGCAAGCAGAACCTGCTACATGAGTTCTCTTCCTCCTGGATTTCCCCTTCCTGCCTGTCTGCCTTGTAAACTTGGCTGGTTAACCCACACAACTACAACATAAGCCGTGTGCGCGCGTGCGCGTGCGTGTGTGTGTAAAGAGATAGAGCTCCTAATTCTTCTGCTTCTCTGGCTGAACTAATACACACCCTAAATACCTATCAAAATAAGACTAGATAAGTAAATTATTTTATTACAATGAAATCCTATGCAACCATTCAAAAATGATGATATATATGTTCATTCATAGATATAACATGCTATATAAAAAACAGGTTACAGAAAAGTATGCATATTTTATGTCATTTTTCCCCCCAGTTTTAAGGAGAAAGAGCTTTGCTCACCAAAGTTTTAATGATAAAAATGGGATTTTGAAGTCTTAATCTGGGTGTTATGATTTCAGTTGATTCTTACTTTATTCTTTATTTATTTAGGATTGTTTTCATTTTCTACAATGGCCTTCTATCATTATTTTTCAAAAAAGAAAAAAAAAACCTTTCTCATTAGAGAGGAAATATGTCAAGTAGACTTACAGATTAAAATGTGCTAAAAGCCTCAAAGGACAAAAGGGAGTTATCCAAGCAAAGCGCACTTTTCAGGCAGAGGGCAACATGTGCCCAAAGTGGACACTACCAGCAGTTTAGAAAAGGAGAGTGTTCAAGGAAAAGAGTGACAAGAGATGAGGCTAGAGACAGACTCAACTAACTTATGATGCGTCTTACACATCTCCCTGCACTTAATACAAAGGGGAAATAAGGAAGGTGTTAAAAAAAGAGGAGCCACATTTGCATTTTAGCAAAATAAAAATAAAACACCACAAACAAAACCCTGCCTAGGCTTGCAGTGTGGAGACTGTTGGAAGGAGACCAGACTGGAAGCAGGGAAACCAATTTGGAGACTACCACAGTAATCCAAGCAAGAAAAGCAGCAGAGGTAGAGGGAATAAGCCACTGAGTCACAGTAAGCAATAAGGACTGAGGGAACTTGGTGGGTGACACACTGGTAGTACAGACACAGAAGTGGTTCCCTTAAACTGGGGAGTTCAGAGGTGCCTTCCAAAAAAGTGTCCTTATGAATAAGGCTCCAGTATGTCATAGACAGCCTTAAAGGCAAGACACCTTTAAACATTTCCGAAAGTAGTATCAAACTGTGTTAACTCAGGCCCATAGAAGGAAGAATAGTAAGCAAAGTGTTACATACATTAAAAATTAGAGCTCTCAACTATAAAAACAGATTCACAATTATTTATTAGGTTAAAATAGGACTATGTATGTATACACCTCAAATCTCCTGAGGCTGAGTTCTTCCAACAAAATCATATTACTGGCAGAAACAGAATATTCTGAATAGTTGTTGGATTTGAGTCACACTTAAAAGTCACTTCAAGTTAAAAGCAGGATTTCATATAAATTATTGTTTCATCTGCCCTTTTTTCACTGCTTGACAAAATAAAATCTTTTAAATCTTTAAAATTAGACTCACTTAAATTACAGAAGTAAAATATTCTCACTATAGCAATTCAAACAATTCAGAAATGTAGTTCCTCTACCCTCCACCAATGCCCTACCCTGATTATCCTTAAATTTACTACTTAAAATTAGTTGAATATTCTTTTTTGTGTCTTTTTGCTTACATAAACATATACATGTTTACATAGGGTTTATTTAACAATAATGGGTTGATACGATATATATTCTCTAACTTGTTTTTACTTAAGATAAATCAAAATTTTCAAGTCAATATATTTAACAGGTGTACCTCTGCATTTTAGTATCTGTTAATAATGTGAGCATAGCACTTGATATGTAATTAGGACACCTCTGGTTTTTTGCTATTACAAATAATGCTACAATTAATATCATTTTATATTTCTTTTCTTTTCTGTATACTTCTTTAAATATTGGTCCTTACATGTTTATCAGATAAATTCCCTGAAGAAAGTCTGGGTCAAAGGATTATATATTTTAAAATATTGCTATATTAAGTTCCCCCAAAATAACCACCATTTACAGACTTAAAAATACTTTAAGGGTAACCATTTTCACCATGCCCTTTGTCAGTACTAGAAATTATCATATTCATTTTTGCCCACAGGGCTAGGTGAAAAAATAGTTATCTTTCTTTTAGTGAAAAGAGCATCTTTTCACATGTTCATTGTTCATTTCCATTTCCCCTTTTATGACTGCTTGTTCCAATACTTTAGCCTTGATTCTGTTGGGTGTCTTTTTATTTATCATACAAAGCTTTTAAAATGTTTCTTCAATCAAATCTGCCAATTTTTTTACCATGAATTCTGGATTCTGTGTTTTGCTTATGCCTCCTCTGCCAACCAAGGTTTTAAAGTAATCTCCTATATCTCCTAATTATTTTATTACAATTCAGTTTTGTTCCTTTTTACCTTTAGATCTTTAATTCATTCTTTTGGTGTTATGACTTAGTTGTTCCAACACCATTTATTGATTTTTCCATCTTTAAGTGCCTCCTCCTGGAGTAACAGATCAAAATTCCTAGAAGTTCTTAAACTTCACTAAATGAAGACAAATTCCAAGCTTTAAAAGTTTACTAAAAGACATTCATCACTTTTTCTTTAAAAGAAAGTACATGTTGGAACACATGCACACAGTGTACCAGTAACAGCACATACTATGAAATGGTTTCTATTTTTTAACACAGCAGCAATCTAAATGAATGATCTTTTTAAACATAAATGGTAAAAACAGAAATATCATTTGAAATCTCGAGATTATTCATTGATTCAGGTCACAAATATTTGAGCACCAACTGACAGGTGCTCGGAATACAGTAGGGGACAAAACATGTATGATCCCTGCTTTCATGGAACTTGCAATCTAGTGAGGGCCTCCCTCTCTCCTAAGAAACAAGGTATTTATTTTAAGTGAAAAAGGAAGAAATACAATGAAAAACATTTTGGCAAATTTTATGACACATTCACTATTTTCCATTTCCAAAATACTACCTTATTCCTAACGTACCTATTCACCCTAGTGACTATCTCCTTACTATACTCATACTGAAAATACTGCTAAGAAGTTGAGATTAACTCCATTTAAACATTAACTATTATCCATCAATATACACCTACAGTACGTATGTCTAGTTTCCTTTATCAACAATATTTAATTTCTTTCACTACAGTAAATAACAACCTCAATAACAAAAGACGTAAGTCTATTTACACCAGTTATGATTCAGCCCATCAAATCGGTGTTTCTAAAAAATATATGTAGATTTAAAGATGTTTCAGTGAACCCTAAAGACGTAGCAAATGGCTGTATTGTGTTGCTTGGAGATGAAACAAGAACTTCGGTGGCCCCTCAATGACAAAAAGCTCACAAGAGCGACTCATTGGCGACAATCAGCTTAAACTTCAGGTCCCACCACCGAGGTTGCTCGCACTCTTACACTGAAGCCTCGGGGCTCCACACCCGTGTGGCCACACCCCCCACCTCAATCGCAACCCACCCCGTCCTCCACTCACCCCTGCTTCTCCCGACCTATTGGGGAGCTGGACAAAGCACCACCCAGGGGAAGCAGGCGGGACTCCTGTCACTGTGGGGTGACCTTGCCCAACTACTTCTCCCTCAGTTTTCTCATCCGTGATATAAGGCCGGTACCCCGTGCCTGCCTCCAACCTCAGGCCCGGCTTCGGCATCTAATGCCGCAAAGCCGGGGGTAAGCTGCAGCCCTAAACCCCACGCTGCTCCCCGCAACTGTCCCACGCCAGCCCCCGCAGTCCGCGGCCACGCACGCTACCTGCGATTTGCGAGACTAAGGCTTCCGCCACAAGAGACATGTCGGCCTGGCGGCCCTGCACCCGTGGTTCCTGCTCTCGGCGGCCCGCAGCGTCCTTCTGTGCAACCCCGGCGGCTCCCGGCAGCTAACAGGCCTGGCCTAGGCAGAGACCCGGACTCGCAAAGCCCACCACCACTGCAGAGGTGGCAGCGAAGACCCCAAGGTTACCGCCAGGCAGAACCAGGAACTTCCGGCGCAGCTGACAGCGTGCGGGAGTGCTTCCGCTGGCGCCGGCGCTGCCCCCGCCCTCCTCCCTGGGTGCCAAGGTCCTGCGAGTCCCAGGCTACCGGCAGCTGCTGGCAGCTGCCTGGCTGTTGGGACGGGGGTTGGCGGTGCGTGCTTCCCAAAGACTCCACTCCCCAACGTAGGGCATGGGCAGGGGGACCCAGGAAGTTTTTTTGTATCCTTTTTATAAACGAGAACCTTGTAAGCACGTGACATTTTTAAGCGCATACTATAGATAACAAGTATCGAAACAATATTTACAGCATTCTATTTCATTTCATTGTCTCATCACTTAAGTAAAATGATATTGGTATCTCCAGGTTAGAGAGTTTCGACTTACTAAGGGAGTCTACTCAGGCCCAGATTCAAATCCAGGTTCATTTCCTCCGTTCTACTGTACTGCTAGGTTGATTATCCCTTGGACAGACATTAGTGTTTATTCCTTGATTCAGACATGTTTGCCAGAGGGAAGGAGACTTAAGCAGCACCTAAAATGAAAGATACTTTGCCCTTAAACTCCATACACCCCAAATGAAGCTCATCTTGGAAAGAATAGAATAGTTTCACACACTTCTCCCCTTTTAGAGAGGGGCAGGAAGAGAAGACACCAAGTCCCATAAGTTACTTTTTATCCCTTTAAACTAATAACTTCTTAAGTTATAAATATACAGTTAAATAAAAACCAGGATATGATTTAGAAGCATAAGGTATAAGTGAAACAGACTTCTGATATCATCTGATGGACCAAAGCCCTCTCTCACTAATGAGAAACAGGTTCAAAGAGGTGAAATGACTCATTTTAAATCACACAGTAAATAAAAAAGATAGTGTACCAAGTTTTTGCAAAGGAACCTTGGTGTTCTAAGAATTGCTGTCCCTGACATAACATTTAGGGAGTATATGTCCTTTCTGTATGTTTCCATAACTCTCCAAACCTCTGTTATAGTTTATTGTTTATATTTCTGCCTAGTTCACTAGTATTACTTTCATAATAGATTGCCACAAACAGAAAAGTCTTGTGTCTCAGTTCTGGAGGCTACAAGTCTAATATCAAGATGTCTACAGGGCCATGCTTTCTCTCAAAGCTCTAGGGAAGAATCCTTCCATGTTCCATTGTAGCTTTTGAGGATTGCCAGAAGTTTTGGGCCTTCTTTGGCTTTAGCTATATCACTCAAATGTCTTTCTCCTTCCTCACATCGTATTCTTCTGTGTGTCTGTGTCCAAATTTCCCTTTTCTTGTAAGGGTACCAGTCATTGAACTAGGGTCCACCCTAATGCAGTATGACCTCATCTTAACTTTATTTCATGTGCAAAGACTATTTCCAAATAAGGTCACATTCACAGGTACCAGGGGTTAGAAACTTGAACATACCTTTTTTCTGTAGGGGTGGGAGGAGTTCTATGCACTACACTAGATAAATTTTTAATGTCTTATTATTATTTGCATCATTCTCTACAACTAGGAAACTGGTTGAATTAAATTTAAATTTACCTCAAAACTTATATGAACATAAACATACCAGTGTTTTAAGAAGCAGAGTCTTCTCACTGGTTGAGATTCAGAGTTTATGAGAGTCTGAAATAATAGGTTTTTCTTGTGTGTGCTGAGTGAGGTAACACTGATAGTAAAGAGTAAGCTATGCCCAATTTCCTCCTCCTCATCCTATGGGTGATAATGACCAAGAGAAATTAATGTTCCAGGTATTTCAGTGTCAATTGAAAGAAAAGCTTTCAGCCATGGCTGGTGTGGCTCAGTGGATTGAGTCCCGGCCTGCAAACTGAAAGGTTGATGGTATGATCACCAGCCAGGGCACATGCCTGGGTTGCAGGCCAGGTTGCCAGCTGGGGACGTTTGAGAAGCAACCTACTGATGTTTCTCTTGCACATTAATGTTTCTCTCCCTCTCTTCTCCTATCTCTGAAAATAAATAAATAAAATCTTTAAAAAATAAAAGAGAAAAGCTTTCAGTTCCTGTCCTGGGCACAGTGGAGAATTATGTATAATCTCTAAAACTGAAGATCCATCTGCTATTCAAATTCTATCACCAACCTTCGTTAGTAATCATTAAAAAGCTGAAGATAAAATATTTTGACTACTTTTTGGAGCATGCAGGATTTTTTAGATTTCTCCATGTCATAGAGCCTGAACCAAAAGTCCTAAGAAAGTACTTAGAAATAGACTAGGGAAACCAAAACCTATCAAGTCCAAAGGGCAGAGGTGAGCTCCAAAGTACGAGAGAATGGCAAGGGCCTGGGCATTCCGGCCCTTGCAAGAGCAAGATGTGAAGCAAAAGAGAATGTGCCCTTGAAATGTGGGTAAGCATCTATAGCTGAACGTGGATGAACTGGGCTGGCTCAAAAGTACTGGGTTGCGATGGACACCAACCCTGTTCTAGCAAGCTTTTCAGAAACAAACAGGGATCTTCTGGGGGCTCTGTCTACGCTCAAACCTTTCTTCTTGTAGCCAGTTAAACAGAATCATCAGTGCCATATGGATTCACTTTTTCCTCTGACCGACAGCTCTTGTGCTTCCCACACAAACTAATTTAGGCTGGAAAGAATCTATAATGTGGGAGGTCTTTAATATTAAAAATTAAATCCAATAAAATGCAGATGTCCTGATGGTACTCACAAACAAGCTGTCTTTGTAATAAATAACAAACTGGAGAAAATATATTTATGCATCTGTATTAGAACAACTGGCAGCTTTAAAACTGGAGATCGGTGTGAGATGACCACAATTAAGGAAAATACAAGAAAACAAGCCACTGGAATTTTTAAGAATAAGGTTATAAAACAAAAGTGTTAGAGAATCCATATGTCACTAAAAAGATAATCACACAATTATTTAAAATAAAATATTAATGTATGATATTAACAGCCTTATTGTTTAACCTAATAAAATCATTTTTCTTGCAAAAATGTTTTGTCATAAGAATATTTTAATGTCTGTAATCTAGATTTTATATTACTATATTAAATAGAAAATATACAGCTATCATGATGAATATATACTTTAGTAAGATTAAAATACTATAAAATACTAAGGCATTTTATTTGCATTTCATTTTCCCTGACAGAAATATTAATACTTTAAAAGTAAATGTTTTCTTTTTTTAAAAAATGCCTGCAAGCCCTGGCTTGTGTGGTTCAGTGGATTGTGTGCCAGCCTGCAAACCAAAGGATCACCCGTTGATTCCCAGTCAAGGCACATGCCTGGGTTGCAGGCCCAGTCCCCAGTGGGGGGCACACGTGAGAGACAACCACATATTGATGTTCCTCTCTCTCTCTTTCTCCCTCCCCTCCCCTCCCCTCTCTCTTAAAAAAAATGAATAAATAAAATCTTAAAAATTTTTAAAAACACCTGCAAGAGAAAATGTTGGGCTAAGATTCTGTCAAAATTATACTATTTATTTAACAATGATATAATAAATTCAGGCCTTTTCATGATTACTCCACCCCCTTCCAACCATCATCAACAGAATTATGTAGTGTATATTCAATCAAAATAAAATGTTAACACTATTAAAAACACTAAGGTAACCACGTTATGCCCCAGAGCTTTTCTGTTCATCTGTTAACAGTTGTTGGGATTTTTAAAAGATTTTATTTATTTATTTTTAGAGAGAGGGGAAGGGAGGGGGAAAGAGAGGGAGAGAAACATCAATGTGTGGTTGCCTCTCATGTGCCCCCTACTGGGGACCTGGCCTGCAACCCAGGCCTGTGCTCTGACTGGGAATCAAACCAGCAACTGTTAGGTTCACAGCTCGCACTCAATCCACTGAGCCACACCAGCCAGGGCAACAGTTTTTCTTTAAAAACAATGAAACTGTAAACAACTACAAGCATTCTAATGTATGCAGTTTACAAAACAAAATTTAAAGGTTCAGAAATGTGGTAGCCATTCATCCTTCTATCTCTCAGATCCTCTTTTCTCCATTAAGAAATCATGACTAATCCAGGACTAAGTTCTTACCTTTTTCTCACTTTCTGATGCTACCCTCTTGTATTTTAAGCTGACACACCCTCACATGAGCTACACATATGTTAGACTGCACTTTGGGAAATATCTACATTATTGATTATAGTGGACTTGGATTCTTCAAATATTAACTCATTTTCAAAAGAAATTAAAATGCCAAATGTACAAATTATTCTGCCAGACTGGACACAATATGTACATTGCCTCGCTTTCACAGCTTTATGTCATTATTGGGAGCTGAGTCTTTGAACTCTATCTACTAAGGGTGGTCTTCAGTGGTGGTTGATAAATGTCTTACAGGAAATGAATTAGTTTGGACTTTTCTGGTTGCAAGTTATAAAAACACAATTAAATCTAGCTTAAGTAAATTTAAGTTGATTCCCTCGCTGTGACAGAAAAGACAGCAGGGTACTGAATGGAGAGCTCTAGGAACCGGGGCCTTACTGCTTCAGCCCCTTCAGCCCCTGTCTCTCCCTTCACCTCTCGTCTCCGCTCAGCTTTATTCTTTTCAATGGAAGACACAGTTTCTCCAAGGTGGTAGAAAAAACAGCTGCCAACAGCACCAATTTGATGCCTTCTTAGCTTGGCAACCTCACCTTCCATATATTAATTCCAGGGAAGAACTATAATTGTTTGGATGTTCTCACTGCTGGATTGAATACTTTGTCAATGACTGGGTTCAATGACTGACCAGGCCAGAGAGGAATGAAACCTTTACAAGAAAAAATTGGAGAAAAGGTGCTAGGCAGCCAAACTGTAGCACCACAGTCTACAATAAGAATTAACAGTGCTATACTACCCTGGCCAGATAGCTCAGTTGGTTAGAACATCATCCAGATATGCCAAGGTTGTGGGGTTTGATCCCTGGTCAGGGCTCATATAAGAAATAACCAATGACTACATAAATAAGACGAACAACAAATTGGTATTTCTCTCTCTCTCTCTCCTTTCCCTTCTATCTCTAAAAAATCAATTACTAAAATTTTCTTAAAAAAGAGTACTATACGGTGGCTACTACTTGTTTTAAAACTACAAAAGTTCCCTGGCTGGTGTGGCTCAGTGGGTTGAGCACAGGCCTGTAAAGCAAAGCGTTGCCAGTTCGATTCCCGGTCGGGGCACATGCCTGGGTTGCTGGCCAGGTCCCCAGTAGGGGACACATGAGAGGCAAACACACATTGATGTTTCTCTCCCTCTCTATCTCCTTCCCTTCCCCTCTCTCTAAAAATAAATGAAATAAAATATTTTTTAAAAACTACAAAAGCCATTTAAGTTCTTTAATATTTTTTATTTTGCTTCATAAAGGGAGTAATAAAACATCCCCTGGATGGAGGAGGAGGAGAGAGATTCAAATGATTGTGTTCACTAACAGGAACAGCTGAAGATACCTTCAACAGAATTATTATTTGTATATTTATTATTTCCATATTTATTATATTTATGTGAAAGTATCTATTGACACTTCACATAAATGTAATGGGCTAACTTAACTCTAAATTTCTATAGCAGAAAACTTATCGGTTTTCAAAACAAAACAAAACAAAAACCCTCACACTACCCCTCTTGAGGTATATATTACCATTCCAGAGCTGGCTAACAAGTATATACATTCTCTGAATCTATAAGTAATATGTGTGAACATAACATGGAAAACATGAATGATACAATGTTAAATAAAAATAGTAGAATACAAAATTAGTTTATTATTAATACAACTATGTAAAATTATGTATATGAACACAACTGGGTGGGGTTCTCAAAAGTGTTATTTCAAGGAGGTGGTATTTTTTTTTTGCTGTTTTCTAAACTTTTGTAATATGTTTTTATTAGGAGTAGGTTTGTTTTAGATTTTATTTATTTTTGGAGAGAGGGGAAGAGAGGGAGGGAAACACCAATATGTGAGAGAAACATTGATTTGTTGCCTCTCACTTGCCCCCAACCAAGGTCCTGGCCCACAACCCAGGCATGTGCCCTAACCAGGAATTGAACCAGCGACGTTTTGGTTTGCAGGCCAGCGCTCAATCCCCTGAACCATGCCAGCCAGGACAACTTTCTGTATTGTTTTTATGACACTTCTGTCATTTTTTAAAATGGTGTTTTTATCATACTGGGGAGAACTTCTTTAAAGGTGACAGTTAGGAGGTGCTCTGACCTGTCTGCACCCAAGCCTTGTGTAATATTGGCCTCATTAACCTTTGATTATACTGCTGAGAACCTATCTTAAATCAGCTTTATGTTCCATAGCAGAGAGTCAGAAATAATGAAATAACGACAGAAGAACATGTGCAGACAGAACATCTAAAATAGTTATTGTTTGATTGTATGTCCTCATTTAAGACTATATACATACATGGCTGGCTTCTGTTTAATATGGAATGGTGTGTTGAGCAGGGAGAAAACTGCTCAACACAGATTTTGTAGATGAGTCATAGATACTCTTGCTTTTGATACTCTTGCTTGGTTTAGCGTTGGTTTTAAACTTGATCTGAGCTCTAGTTTTTACCTTGTAACCCATTAAACAAAGCTGAAGAGTTGGTGATGATGATTAAAGAGCCTGAAGCAAAAGTGTCTACAACGTGCGTCTCACAAACAACTGGGGAAGAGATGGGCCTAAGCAGAAATCTGGAAGGACTCCTGAGGACTAGGAGCCATTTTGAGAAAAAGGTCTCCATGGTGGGGAAATGGGCCACCTCTAATGTAAAGTGGCATCTAAAGGGTTATGACAAATGACATGGCCACCACTATTTTCCTTTACCTTCCGTCCAAATTAGAATTTGTATTAGAGCATGAGAATTATTCTTTCAGTCAGTCAGTCATCAGGTAATTATTGAACCCCAAATTGTAATGCTGAGCCCTCAACCAGATCATGAAGATACTATGATGACCAAATTCAGTGCCTGCCGTGAATTACAATCCACTGAGAAAATGAATCCAGTTGAAAGAGGGGCAAGCAAATGAACCATTTCAACACAAGGTAATAAGGACTCTGAGTGTCCAAACCTATTTTGGCAATCTTACCTAAGAAATGTTTTAAGTTCCTTTGTTGCCATAGTTACCACCCTTCAGTGTAAGCGAAATGCCCTTGCCAGGATACCAAATGTCCTTCTGAAATTTGGATGAATGAAAAATAACTACTTGGGCTGGTACAAAGTACACCTTCAGTGACCCAACAGCTCATCATACATGTTAACATTCAAAGAGGTAATGACCGACCTTATTTTGTCACATGTTTGAAACCTGCAATCTCTCAGAGGCATAGCATGCTTCTGTTCATGACAATTTCTTTTTTTTCCTTTCTAGGTAAAATTTAAAATCTCCCTATAGAACTCTTCAAAACTAAAAGCAACCATCTTAAGCTGTTACTCAGTTCAAATTTCAGTGTGAAATATTTGCTCTCTAGCCAACTTCCTTTTTTTAAATAGTACTCCAGAAATAAAACACAGGAATTCAAAAAGAATAGGAACAACATTGGGTAGCAGCACCTCTTGCCAGTCATAGCAATGGTTCCCATTTTTTCTCTAGAAAGTTTTTAATAAGTGACTGAATATTCCTGACTTCACTGGATTCGTTCACATGAGTTCTACCTAGATCTGCTATTTAGTTTTGTCTGTATTTTACTGTCAGTAAAGAACCTAAAGAATTAGGTTCTGAGTTTTAAAATGGCAACAAAAATCTGCCCTTTCTTTGTTTCAAATTGTATTTATAATACTAGTAGGGTCATCAGGCTACTACAGTTCAGAAAAAAAGATCCTATGTGAAGCTCTCAAAGCACATTAGTTATATCTCAATTATAATCTAAGGCCGAAGTAGTAAAACTCAAATACAAAGAATTTTCCCTAGCTTAAGAAAGGATAAAAGAATTCAATTTCTCCACATAGGACTCCCAAAAGATACTGTATTTGAAGCTCTCAAAGTATGTTAGTTGCATCTAAACTGTAATCTAAGGCTTAAGTATTAAAAACTCAAATACGAAGAATAAAAGTAGCTTAAGTAGTGATAAAAAATTTTTCAATTTCTCTACACAGGACTCCCTCTCCAAAGGATTTGTAGCTAACCTCCCCACACCTGAGGGAAAAAAAGCTGCCTATGTATTGCACCTGGTTGCACATACACATAAACACAAATATGAAGAACAAATATCTTAAATGAGATAAAGACAAAGAGAACAAAGATGATACATAAGAAAATAAATCTTAAAATAATAATAATAAATCTACTTTGGTATCTAAAAACAGTTTAAAGGTCATATAAGTTACCTATTTTTTCTTACAATAACCTAAAGATATATCTTTTAGATTTTTTATGCTCATTATCATGTTGAAGTGTATGTTCATAGCAAGATATAAAGCTTTTAGAAAAGAATGGCATACTGCAAAACACTTTAAGCTTACCACACCCCAAATCATAAAAATCCAAGAAGAAAACATTGTCAGTAAAATCTCGGATATCACTTGTAGCTATATGTTACTTGAAGTATATCCTCAGGCAAGGGAAACAAAAGAAAAAAATAGACAAATGGGACTACATCAAACTAAAAAGTTTTTGCACAGCAAAGGAAA
>PVKM010001478.1:0-77145 GCA_004027735.1 Carollia perspicillata
TTTGAGAAATCAGCTGAGAGTCTGATGGGAACTCCTTTGTAAATTGTTCTTAATTTTAATGTCTCTGGTTCTATTTTGCTTGCTTGTTTGTTTTGTTGATTAGGCTCCACTTAAATGTGAGATCATGTGGTAATTATCTTTTACTGCCTGGCTTATTTCACTTAGCACAATGCTCTCCAGTTCCATCCATGTTGTTATAAAGGGTAGGAGCTCCTTCTTTTTTTCTGCTGTGTAGAATTCCATTGTGCAAATGTACCATCATTTTTCAATCCATTCATTTACTGATGGGCACTTAGGCTGCTTTCTAGCTCTTGGCTATTGTAAACTGTGCTGCTATGAACATTGGGCTGCAAAGGTTCTTATGGATTGGTGTTTTAGGGTTCTTAGGATATAATCCCAACAGTGGAATTGCCAGGTCAAAAGGTAGAAAACTAGTAGTTTTCTGAGGAAATTCCACACTGTATTGGAAAAATAGTCCCTTGAAATTAATTTCTATTTCTAAGATTGAAGAAATTATTCCAATATGAGAGGGGAACATAGATTAAAAGTAATTGATGTGACAGAACAGAAACATTAATTATCAATGGAATGTTCTGCATGTTAATTCCAGTTATCCAGTTGAACTTCGATGTTATCCACATCTCTCATGTGTATTGTTTACTGCCTGCAGGTTGGATTGGTCAAGTCCCATTGCTAGCATCTGTAGCCCCACATAGAGGCCTTTGTCACTTTCCTTAAATATCTTCACTTGTGTCTCATCTTGTCAAGGCACCCAGCTACCTCTGAACTTAATAAATATATAAAGGTTTGGCGTGAATGTGAACCTATTTTCTGTCTTTGATCAAACTGCCCAGACAATAAGTTTTCCCCTTATTTTCCAGGGGCTCCAGTAGCTTGGGAACTTACCTTAGGTATATATTTTTGTGGAATATTATACACAAGCCATAGTCATATATGGCCACCACACATGATTATTTATTCCCACAGGGCTTTGTGATCTACTTTTTCTCACCATTTAATTGTCTTGGGCAGAAAAAGTTGTAAAACATTACTAAGTGGTGGTATTCCTCACTTATATCAAAGATGATTCCATTTTGAGGAGAAAATGTTGCTAAGCACCAATTTAGTGCTTAATATCAGCAACTGCTCATATTGGCAGAAATCTGTCCTTTGCCCTCCTTTCTCATTACTTCTTCTGTTCTCTAGTTATCCCTACTCTTTGTGTCCACACTCTAATTCTGCTTCAAGATCTGCTCCGTGGTCTCCTTTGGCATAATTCGATTACCATTTATATCACCACTACTTTAGCAACTTATAACCAGTATATTTTGTATTTAGAATTTTCTTTTCTTTTTTATTAGCAAAACTCACTTGTCCTAGGTTGTATGTTCTCTGGGCCACATTCCATGCTACTTTGGAAACACTAGCATGTGCCAATATGCTAATATGTACAAATAACATAACATTACCTACCGTATCCACAGAGTACAAATTAACAATTAGAATTATGATTTTCCAAAGGAGAACTACTAGTGTTGGAAAATTTCAGGAAACTTGTAGGAAGACAATATTTTTGGACAGGTGGCTATGTCTTTTAATGTTCTTCAAATTTTTTAAGTGTTTGATGATGTACTGAAAATAACATACAATGCTCCACCAAGGGCTGATGGTTGGTTTGTCATAAAAACCTGTAACCAATATATTCTATGCTACCCTGGTCTCATTTCCCTTTCCAGGTCTCTGTCACAGTGGCTTTTGACACAGTATTAGGGCAAGTTGGAAAGACAAAAATCAAGCAATGCTAAGAGCCTTCTTTGGCAAAGGCTTCCTCTCAGAAACAGAACAGGGTGATGGTAAATGTCACACTGGACAAACTGTGATGGATGGACAACATGGACCAGCCTCAATGGGCCCTGTGTTGTCTACCCTGGGCTATGATGCAGGTCTGACCAAGGCTGCTCTTGTAAGTAGTAACTACTGAACCCTGCTATTGTTTTGTTGAAAAGAGCCCTGTGGATTCTTTTGACCTGTATATTAGCAAAGAAGAGAAAGACAGCCAAGTCACTTCTTAGAAGTAGCACGAAAGAAATTTTCCCTTGAAAATATGCAACATATATCTCCAATGGAAACCCTCCCCACCTAATACACACACACACACACACACACACACACACACACACACACACACACACACCAATCAAGGAATTCTTTCATTCAGAAGCTGTAGCTTGCCTTCTTTTCTTCTTCAGTGTACATGAATATGTGAAAATGCACCACACTCAGACACGCAGCACGATCAAGTGCTAATTTCTTACAATGTGCTTCTATTTAAAGCAACAAACAGATGGAGGGTTTATGAGCAAGGCTGGTAAAAGTAAAAGCAAATGATTGTAATAGTTATACTTTTAATAGGATTCCCCACAATCTAAAACATTATTCCCCAGGGAACACATTGTTCTATAAAATTATGTCACTTAGGAAAAAGACAGTCTGCCCTGACTTTGCTGAGGTGACAGAGGCCTCCAGGATGGCCTTGACTGCAGGGTGCTCTCAAGTCAGATCAGTGTTCTGGGAGAGAGGACACAGGGACACCCTGATCCCCAAAGAAAAAGCTTAGTGGAACAGGGTAAAAAGCAGAAAGACCAAGGGTAGAAAGGGGATATGAAATAAGTATGAGCTTTTATTGAAATTACTACTTTATAATGCTCTACTTTGAAAAACAGGGTTTGGGAAATTTCTACAGATTTAAGATAAGCGTGCAATATCACTTCCTTCTCAACCAATGCAGACCAATAACTCCAGCACAGCAGACCTTGCTTAACATGCAGTGAAGTCATAAACAACCCAACACCAACTCATTATCATTATTGCCTTTTAAGAGAAACAAAATTCACTATAATCCTATCATTAAGATGAATATACTGTAGTGATGGCCTTTACGTAAATTATAATTAAAGCTAATCTTAATTAAAGTTATTACACCATTTTGGAAGAAAATAAACAACCCAAAGAGAGGGAAACAATGTGGTCAATAACTCACTCCAAAAATATTTTTTGCCTCCAAAGCTCTCATTGAGGGAGACATTCCTGTGTATGATACAAATGGTTCTGACATTAAGAAAAGTAAACAAGTAAGAAAAATAAAGATGGAAAAATTCTGTGGTCAGTTCACAAGTGCTTTTTTATTGTTTGAGGCAGGGTTAAAGCCTTTTACAAAGACAAAGATATATGTGCCACTAGATTGGATATGACATTGGACTAGTCTAGCTGCCCTTGCACGGAACTCTAGCTGCCCATAATATGCCATGGACAAAACAAAGAACTAGGGTGGGACCTAACACAGCTAATTTAAAGCATTATCCCAATGCTGTTTTGTAGATCAAATAGAAAAAAGGTACTCAACTCTGGTTATTAATCCATTTGCAAGATAAAAGCAAACATTCAATATCCTCAATTAATGATCTTGAGGATTTTAATCTAAATAACTGATTACCAAAGCTTACATAATCTACAAGAGAGACCCCTCCCAGCCTCAATGCAAGTCATTCGAGGACTGCACTGACTCAATAGGCCCGAGGCCATGTGAATGGGCCAGAATCAAGAAAGTAGGTTCTTCTTGGCTATTTCAGGGATTCTGACTCCCCAAAGAGTTTTAAATAGCAACTTTGTACATATTTGGTACCTATAATTTGGAAGGATTCTCTTTCAGGTTTTGCTGTTCTCAAACTAACCTAATACTGGAAGATCCAGGGCAACAAATTACTCGTCTAAACAGAAGAAGCAAAAATAAATGTTGTCGTGTCAGGAGGAACCAATCTTTCAAATAGCTCCCAGACTGATTTTACCAGTGTACCAATATATTAAATTACATTAAAGCCACCCAACCAATCTGGTCATGCTTATTTTCCTTGTAACATTAGTGTTAGAATTACAGCCAAATAGGCACAAAGACCATCGCACAAGCCCTGGATTTCATTTCTGAGAGGCCCCAAGAAAGATACCAAGTCCAAAGGGTTTTCACCTTCTATTAAAAACTGTTTGGTCTGGTAGATATTTTCTACAGTGTTCCCTTCCTTTTTATGTTCTGATTCACCACTGTATCTTTAATCCCAAAGGAGAAAGCCTCTTCCAAATACAAATATGGCCATGGACATAGTTGGAAGTGTGTGTGGTTAAAAATGAATGAATGAATGAACGAATGAGGAAATATTTAAAGTTCTGGGTCCAGCCAAGATGGAGACATCGGTAGACATGCTTCATTTCCTCACACAACCAAAAGAAGGATAACAACCATTTTAAAAACAAAACCAACCAGGACTGCCAGAAAAACAAACTGTATGGAAGCCCAACAACCAAGGATTTAAAGAAGAAACATTCACCCAGACTGATAGGAAGGACAGAGATGGAAAGTCTGGCAGAGAGGATGTGCAACAAGGCAGTGGCTGGAGGACTAGGCAGGCGTGGCAGTGGCTGGAAAACTGTGGTATCCTACATCTGTGAGAGGATAAGCCAGGAGGAACAACTGGGGAGCAAGACAGACCACGCAACCCAGGGTTCCAGCATGGGAAATGAAAGCTTCAAAACCACTGGCTGTAAAAACCTTTGGGTATTGCAAAGGTGGAAGAAACTCTCAGCCTCATGTAAAAGTTATATGGAGAGATCCCCAGGGTCCTAGAATGTACATAAACCCAGCCTCCTAGGAATCAGCACCTGAAAAGGCACAATCTCCTTGTGTGAAGTAAGGGAAGTGATGGAAAGTGGGGTGAGAGCCAAGCAAGTGGCACTGTTCCCTTTCTGACCCCTCCCCTACAGACAGTGCCCCAGGGCAGAAAAGTGGGTTGCCCTGCCTTGGACAACACCTAAGGCTCTACTTCTTGCTCTTTACAACTTAACTGGTATGCCAAGACAAAGAAATATGGCCCAAATGAAAGAACACATCAAAATTCCATAAAAAGAACTAAGCATTGAAGAGATAGCCAGCCTATCAGATGCAGAGTTCAAAACACTGGCAATCAATCTCAGAAATGATCGAGTATGGTTGCAAAATAAATGAAGAAATGAAGGCTATATGAAGTGAAATAAAGAAAAATATACAGGGTACCAACAGTGAAGGGAAGGAAACCAGGACTAAGATCAATGATTTGGAACAAAAGGAAGAAATTAACATCCATCCAGAACAGAATGAAGAAATGAGAATTAAAAATAATCAGGAGAGGCTGAAGACAACTTTATGTCCTCTGGGACAACTTTAAACATTCCTACATCTGAACCAGAGGGGTGCCAGAAAGAGAAGAGAAAGAGCAAGAAATTGAAACAAATAATGAAGGAAAACTTCCCCAATTTGACTAAGGAACTAGACATGCAAGTCCAGGAAGCTCAGAGAGTCTCAGAGAAGTTGGACCCAAGGAAGAACACACCAAGGCACATCATAATTACATTACCCAAAATTAAAGATAAGGAGAGAATCTTAAAACCAGCAAGAGGAAAGGAGACAGTTCCCTACAAAGGAGTTCTCATAAGGCTATCAGCTGATTTCTCAAAAGAAACCTTATAGGTAAGAAGGGGCTGGAAAGAAGTATTCAAAGTCATAAAAGGCAAGGACCTAGATCCAAGATTACTCTATCCAGCAAAGCTATCATTTATAATGGAAGGGCAGATAAAGTGCTTCCCAGGTAAGGTCAAATTCAAGGAGTTCATCATCACTGAGCCCTTATTATATGAAAGGTTACAGGGACTTATCTAAGAAATAGAAGATCAAAACTATGAATAGTAAAATGACAACAAACTCACAACTATAACAACTGAACATAGAAAACAAAAACAAAAACTAAGCAAACAATCAGAACAGGAATAGAATCACAGAAATGGAGATGACATGGAGGGTTATCAACGGGGAGAGGGAGGGGGAGAATGGGGGAAATGATACAAGGAATAAGAAGCATAAATGGTAGGCACAAAATAGACAAGGGAGGTTAAGTATTGTATGGGAAATGGAGAAGCTAAAGAACTTAAATGTTAAACCCATGGACATGAACTAAGGGTGGGGAATGCTGGAGGGTGGGGGAATGTGGAGAGGAGGAGAATAAAAGGGAGAAAAAAATTGGGACAAGTGTAATAGCATAATGAATAAGATATACTTTAAAAGTGTCCCTGGTACAATAAAACCCTGGTGCCGGAAAAGATGTTTGACACTGCCTAGTATTCATGGTAAGAAATAAATTTAAAAGTGAACAAAACAAGATAAAGTCCATGCTTTGGTAAGTAGTTAGGGAAGCTAGTTACCCCAATTCAGAAATTGTAACCACATGAAGGTGGCCATAAGTGAATGGCCTGGCTGAGAACTTATACCTTCTACTCTCTGAAAAATTGCAAACCAAAATGCTTTGTCTGTGATAAAGATACTAAAGAGTGGGGAGAACATACAGAATATAAGAGAGAATTGAATCGAAATAAATGAGAGTGGGCTCCCTCAAAACTGTGACTATTTCACTAAAAATAAATCCACAGCACAATGGTATCAGAGTCATCGCTACTCAACAGGCAAGCTGAAGACACAGTTTCTCTCACTTGACTCCAGCCACCGAGCATGCTCAGGGAGGCCCCAGGTGTGACCTCTGCTCCCTTGTGAGCAGTGGAGGGGCCAGGCAATCTATCATGGTGTTCATCCTGTCAGCCCTGGTGCTTCGCCGCTGCTGTCTGTCACCCTGGTGGATGAGACCTGCTTAAGGGCAATCATGTCAATCTCTATGTGACCACTCAGTCTAAGGCAGAAAGATGAAGTTGACAGGCCTAGCAAAGTCAGCAGAAGGTAGCAAAAGCTAAAGTCATAGCCTTCCCACAAAGATGCAGCGTGAGCCATTGTTTTTTTTCCCCCTTCATCTTTTTTTCCTTTTATTTTTGCTTTCCCTTTTTAAAAAAAAAAATTCTCATGACATGGGCTAAGGCATACAGAACTTGTCTTCAGAGCTGGTCATCTCGGATAAACCTGTTTCCCTCTGAGTTTTTCCCATAGTAAACATAGCGACACTTCCCCAGGACACCTGAAAATAAAAAGAAACACACCATTAAAAACACAGTTCTAGCAAAAACCAAAAAGGTGCTGCAACGCAGAAATACAACACAATCCTAGATCCAATGGGTGGAAGCAAAAGGATTGAGTCCCAGAGGGAAGGACCCGACCTTCTTGTCCTCACAGTTGACCTTCAAATAAAATGTCAGCAGAGCCTAGGCTCCTAGGAATAACATGGTTCCTGCATGATGTCTCGTCCTCATTTTAGGGACTTTTCTAGTTTGGCCAATTATTCCTCAGAATAAAGCATAACCCTCTCCCCTCCCTAGGTTTCCTGAACAGTTTCTAAAAATAGAAAATTAAGAGTTTAAAAATGGGCCCAGCCCAAGCAACAGATGTGGAACAATCTTCCCAAAATGTGACTGTTTTCGAGTCGTCTATCATGAATCAATATTGTTAACTTCCAAAAACGCCCTTCTGATTCCTAGGAGGCATCAGGCTCACAATGGAAGATTAAGGAAGAGCGGCGGTGCTGACGAAACGTCACGTGGAAAGTAAGAAGAACCTCTGATGTGAAATGGTTCCTTACAGGGGCACTGAACTGTATTCTCTGGTTGGAATGTGTTTGCTTTTCATTTTCAGTTTTATTTTAAATAATTGTTTGGCTCCATGTAGAGCTTTCCTTTCATTCAAAGAAATTATAGGAAGACTTAACTATGAAAAATACCCCAACAGGGTCAAACCTTTTAATCAACTCACAATTATTCTAAATATCCATAAGAAATCACTTGCCATAGTTATTATAAAAGCTTTGTAGGATTATTAAGAAAAAATAAGTTTTTTTAAGAAAAATATTTTTAACTACAATTTGCTTTTTGCCACCTTGGTTTTTTTTTCAAATTTTAGAAAAATCTTAAAATTCAGCTTCACAGTTTTGTGTTACTACTAATAGCACTTGAGTCTCTGATGTGTGCATAACCAGAGAAGGGATAAAACAAAGAAATGTCCACTAAACATTAATTCATGAGCTACAAATTGTCTATAGAAATAGCTACCTATATGAATGATTTTCCCCCATCAGTTTGATAGTAGGAAACAATCACCATCTTTTGTTCACTTGGGATAAACCAGGACTCGAAATTATCCAGGTTCATTATATCAGGAGTTCTAAGAAATAAATATTCTTTTGATTATATAAGAGACACTTTTTCTGCCCTGGCTGGTGCGATTCAGTGAATTGAATGCCAGCCTGCAAACCAAAGTGTCGTTGGTTCAATTCCCAGTCAGGGCACGTGCCTGGGTTGCAGGCCAGGTCAGGTCACCAGTAGAGGGTGCGTGAGAGGCAAGCACACATTGATGTTTCTATTCCTCTCTGTCTTCTTCCCTTTTCCTCTGTCTTAATTAATTAATTAACTAACCATTTTTTTAAAAGACATTTTTTTCCATTAATAAACTTTTAACCTTTTTAAATAAGGATAAAATGACTTAGAAAGCTTTAAGGACAGGGCAGATGCTCCTAGGTTTGGATGGCTTGGGACAAAGTTGGGAAATGCTAGAGTCACAGAACCTCTCAGAGGTGGCAATAGGGAGAGGATAATATTGTGTCATGGTCCCAAAGTGGTTATGGGCATGCCCTCATTACTTCTATTTTATGCCACCTTTGCTGTGGACAACATTTCCCCCTTGGACATACTTTCTCCTTGGCTCCCTACCCACAATTTCTGTTTCTGAGTTTTAGTTTGGTGCCCAGAAACACTGAGCTTGGATGAAACATCTCTGAATCCTTTCTTTGGGCCTAAATGATTTTTTGGCTATTGGCATTGAGCTGTTTTCTTTATTGGGCTGAATCATGTAGCATCTGGGGTTGGACTACCACTGTCACCAATGCTTGGAACCTATCTGTAGGCTTGGCTGGTTAGAATCTGTTCTGGGAACAGCACCTCCTACAGAGCTGGGTGGGAGTGTCTCAGACCTTTCTGAAAATCTACAAGGGGTATCCTTAAACATAATTGATTCAAATACACCCTCAAGAATCTGGAAGAATGAGGCTGAGAGATGTTCATTTCTTTTTTATAGCACCAGGACAGTATGCATGTTTATAAAAAGAAATGGTTAGGGCTGTCAGATATCATGAAGAGTGCCTTCTTTCTCTTGAGTAAGAGAATGAAAGGCAGACACACACATACACACATCACCCACCAGTGGGTACATTCATTAT
The DNA here is from genome assembly GCA_004027735.1 of Carollia perspicillata. Taxonomy (NCBI): domain Eukaryota; kingdom Metazoa; phylum Chordata; class Mammalia; order Chiroptera; family Phyllostomidae; genus Carollia; species Carollia perspicillata. The sequence goes on from PVKM010001478.1 coordinate 9,228, forward strand.
GTCCTCCAAACTTTCCAGTGCCTGCAGGATTGAATTTCTTTTCTCTACCCTTCTCTCCATTACTAATGGGATTTAGTAAACCTCAACTCCAGATCTTGCTGAGATGGAACCTGGCCCACAAATGCCATCCTGGAAACAGGCAGTATACTCCTGGAACCTAACATGGAGGAAGGTGAAGTGCTCTGAGCCATGTTCCCAGTCCTCCTTTCTAGCTGGCATCGATAAAAGTCCTTTCTAAGGGCTGCCCTGTTCCTTTGGGCCTGGAAGCAAGAATGTTTAGAAACATCCTGGTGAGAGAGGGCTGTTTGATGAATGCAGGAGACTGCAGTGTGGTGTCACAGCTTGGAAAACGAGGCAAGGGCATGCGGTATTAATATTGTCAATGATCTCTTGACGGGAAAACAGATACCACACTCACCATCAAATTTAAATAGACATGGAGTGCATTAATGACAAAAGGGCAGACTTCAAACAAAGGGGCTGTGGGGTGAGGAGCAGAGCTGGTCTCCATGCAAGCAATAACCTGATGTGAAAAGACACAGTCAAGGCTCGAGACAGGCCCAGGACTGTGTGCAGTGACAGAAAACAGAGATGCTGACAGAGATACCAGTGCCATATTATGCCAAGGATATTCCAGTGCTGTCTGCGTCTCTAACAAAAGCTGACATCACTCCCTATCACTTGCGGTCTTCTCCGCCTGCTCCTGCAGAAGATTTCTCCCCAGACATCATTACAAAACTCGCTATTGTTGTAAGGTTCCTGGCATCCCTGTTCTGCCAGAGCACTGGGGTCAAGGAACCTAGGGATAACCTCAGTCAATCTAAATTTGGACCTTGCAGGAGGAGCCCACTCATCCCCCGGTATCTTGGCTACTGGAGGTGATCAGAGTGCCAATGTGTGGGGAGCTGTCACCTTGAATAAAATCCTTAAAGGGAAGGCACTCAGACTTCAGGCTGCTCCTGGACAGCACAGGGATGGTCCGGCAGCCGAAAATTAAATCCAGCTGCTGGTGCTCCTCTACACAGAAAGGTGGTCTGGCTAGTGACAGTGAAAATCAGGCTGAAATTTTAAAACTTGAACCACTCACAATTATGCGCATTAAGCATGTGCTGCCTGTGTTGAGACTCCTACCCTATGGAGCTCACAGTTGGTAAGTGATTACCCCCTAAATGGAACTTTTGTGCTCAATAAATAAATAGATAGATACAATTAACAAGGAAGAAAAAAAAGGAGTCCCATATGTGGCCATGGCAGTTTATTTATCATGAAGGTTATTTGTAAAATAACAGGACCTACTCATAAATTAAGTGAGGTGTTGGCGTGTGTCTCTCCTGCTCTCCCCATGACCCTCCTCCCCCTGTCATGCCAACTGCCATCAACTGTGCAAATTGCAGAGGGAGTAGTTTGCTTGCAAAGACATTCTGGGAGGCACACGGGCTGGAATTTGGGAACCCGCGGGTCGTGACTCAGTAGGCGGTGGTTCCCATGTACATCTGCAATGCATTCGCTTGTTTGTATCTCCTGGAGCTAGCACGTCTCGGGACGGGAGGGGAACAAATTTTTTGGCACATGTTGTGTTTTTAATTCTCCAGGGAGAATTAATTGGCCATAATAAGGGAAACAGGGTTGCCGTGCATCAGGCAAACCTTTAACTGTCTGTGCGAATTTTTTTTCCGGGGCCCCTAAAAAATGACAGTGTGCTGTCCCCTGGGAAATCCTCTTCTGCCAAATGAGACTCCTAATTTTTTCATAAGTAGCCGGCTCTGCCATTACCATAACTTCTTAAAACTATAATTATGGGAAAAAAAGTATTTGGGGAAGAAACTGTTTTAAAGAGGTCTTTTATCTTTTAAATGTTTTCCCCCCTCTGGAATGAATGTTCTAATTATGCAGTTTAAGTTATGACCTTGGAGCTGGCTGAGAGGGTGGGAATCAGCCTCCTTTCTGGGAGGCTATGATGGCTGGAATGGTGCTGGAGTCTTGGCTGGACCCCGTGCGTCCTGGGAAGGAAGTCCTGGCACACGCATGCAAGGTCCAGCAAAGTCCCAGGACTTTCTGATCTCCTGGATGCACTTGCACTTCCAGTTGTATTTCTACCATCTGTTTGGTAAGGAGAGGTGAAGGACAATCTGTGGTTAAAATCCAGCTCTGCCCCTAATAGTTATGTGAGCACATACACCTCCTTTTTCCTCACTGGGCTGGTTTCCCCATTTGTAAACCGAGGACAAAGGACCAGATCACCTCCGAGGTTCGATTTAGTTTTAAAATAGATGAATTCATGTTTTCCATGTTTCCCTTATGAAGATGAGGATGTCAGGTCCAATATTGCCTGCTATAGGAGGTAAATCTAATGGCTGGTTCATCAAAAATTTGATTTGGACTAAGTCAGCTCTTAAAACCATCCAGCCCACAGTCCCATAACATATAGAAGGGGAGTTCCATTTGATCTCAAAATCCCCAGCAAAAGAATTTCCACTAACTTTTCTGCAATCTGTACTTCATACCCAGAGCTGGGAAGTATTTACTGCTAACTAGCCTATGTCCCACTAGCTTTGACTTGAATCTCATAGCTCCATATGCAACAGAACTAAAGACTAAAAATCAGAGTAAGTGACTTATCATTTGCATTTGAGTTGCAAAAAATAGTCCATATTCATACAAATATAAATACTTATTTGATGATGCAGTATAGATTGGACCAATAAATTTGTATTTATAAAATAATGTATTGATTTTATTATTGATATTAATGTTAGTTTTGGTAATCATCATTTTAAGTGCTATTATCACAAGTGTTTGTAAGTGCAGCTGTGTAATGACAAGCAGATTTTAATCCATTTGTGATTGTAGGAGCTTATGATTAGTAATGCTACAAAACACACAAGGGACAGAGGGCTTCTCATAGAACTCCTGTTCTCCAATCTATATGAGTAAAGGAAAAACTAGGCTCTTTGTGGCCTTTGAAAAAAGTGATGACAGTGTTGTGAAGAGGTGGGTGGGCCCAGTAACAGAGAGGGAAAGATTACCTAGAGTGTCTTTCTAGTCCACTGTGGATGGTTCTAGAACTATATGTTTCCATGTGACACTATTTATACCCATCCACACATCAACTCTACAATACTCACTCCTGCCCAATTTGTAATATCCAGTGCCCGAAACAGTACTTAGTAGAGGATGTATTCAGTAAATATTTGTTGAATAGATAAATTAATACCATTAAGATTTAGAATTTAAACAAAACTCACCAAGTTAGGAATTTCAATTGTTAAATACTCATACTTTAACCTCTGTTAACACTACAGCTGTTTGAAATGCTTTAAAAATACATACAGATTAAATATTTGCCTTATTAAAGAAGGGAGCAAAGTAACAGAAGGCAACAGCTTCAGTTCCTAAACACTTTTTTTTAAAATGTGGAACACTTTTCTCCCATGAAAATGAGGTAATCACAATGTCTGGCTGGAAAGAGAGAAATGAACTGAATGTTATCATCAGCCTTAAGAGCTATAAACATCATACACAGGAAAGGATATTCCCCAGAAAGCACATCCTCGCTCTTTGTTATGTGCAAGCTGTGAGTAAACTGGGAACTGGGAAGGAATAAACACCCATGTTTATGATCTTGAGGAGTGGCTGGAGCAGTACCCCCAGGCCAGCCTGTGTGACGTGCTATCAGCTCTGCTGTGGATTTCACACCGGATTTAGCAGAGCCTACAGAACTGCAGGCATCTAGCACAACATCCTCCTTTTGTGTAAGCTGCTTAGCTACTAAGGCAAAATGGGAAGAAGAGAGATTTTAAAGGTCTAAAGGAAGGGTTTACTTGGGAGCAGTTCTTGTGCAAGGAGAATCAAGTCCATTCTCCATGCCTGGACCACCTGAGTTGACTCAGACTGGGTATAAAATGGGGAAAGGCTCTCTATCTGACCCTGGGGAGGGTAAAGAAAGAAAGAAGAAAGCGAGACCTCCTTCCGTAATGAGCTAAGTGTGATTTTGGGCAAGTGTCTCAGTTTTATAACCTGCATCTTGGGTTGGAATGGGATGCCATAGTCACACAATGTTGCTAACCCCCAAAACATCTTCTCTATGGACTGGGGGCACACTGTCCTTGCTAAATACTGCAGAGACTCCCTCAAACAGTGCGGTCTGAGGGGCATTTCCTAGTCTCTCAGATGAGTACACTCTTTCAAATTCTTCCCCTTTACTATACAAGACAACCTCATGAGGTGTTGAATTTTGTAAGTACTTTGTAAATTTTGGATATTAACCCCTTATCATATGTATTGGCAACTATGTTCTCCCATTTTGTGGGTTGTCTTTTTATTTTGTTGATGATTTCCTTTGCTGTGCAAACTCTTTTTAGTTTGATGTAATCCCATTTGTTTCTTTTTCCTTTTATTTCTCTTCCCCGGGGAAATATATCCAATAAAAAATTTCTACGAGCTATGCTGCCTACGTTTTCTTCTAGGATTTTTATGGTTTTAGGTCTCACATTTAAGTCTTTGATCCATTTTGAATTTATTCTTGTGTGTGGTATAAGAACGTGATCTAGTTTCACTTTTCTGCACATATCTGTCCAATTTTCCCAATGCCATTATTGAATAAAATATCTTTAAACCATTTTAAGTGCTTGGGCAAAGGACCTAAAGAGACACTTCTCCAAAGAGGACATATAGATGGCCAATAGATGTATGAAAAGACGCTCAATGTCACTAATTATCATAAGAGTACAATTTAAAACCACAATGAGATACTGTCTCACACCTGTCAGAATGGCTATCATCAATAAATCAACAAACAAGTGAGGGTTTGGAGAAAGGGGAATTTTTTTTTTTTATTGTTGGGAATGAAAACTGGTGTAGTCACTGTGGAAAGCAGTATGGAGATACTCCAAAAAATTAAAAATGGATCTGCCTTTTGACCCAGTGGTCCCACTATTCGGAATATATCTGAAGGAATTCAAAACACTAATTTGAAAGAACATAAGCACCCCTATGTTCATTGCAGTGTTATTTACAATCACCAAGATATGGAAGCAGCTCAAGTGGCCATCGATAGATGGGAGGATAAAACAACTATAGGACATTTACACAATGGAATACTACTCAGCCATAAAAAAGAAGAAAAATTTTCCCTTTGCAACACTATGGATGGACCCGGAGAACATTATGCTAAGTGAAACAAGCCAGGCAGAGAAAGACAAATACCATATGATTTCTCTCATATGCAGAGTCTAATGAACTAACTGAACTAACAAGCAAAACAGAGACAGACTCACAGATGGAAAGCAAATGACAGCTAGTGGGAGTGGGGGAAATTAGAGGGTGGAGGGATTGAGCAAAAAGGAAAAAGGACTCATGGACATGGACAACAGTGTGGTGATAGGAGGCGATAGGAGGTGATAGGAGGCTGGGGGGCAGGAGGTATAAGGGAACTAAATGGTCATGGAAGAAAAGATAATGAAGATTAAACAAAAAATAAAGAGAAATCAGAAAAAAAAGATTAAAAATGTAAATATTTTTTGAAAAAAATGATAGTTTCACACATTTGTAATATCTTAATCTTTATTATTACTATCAATCACAGATAGCACTGTATACATTTTCCCTAGATAACTATGAATAAAATAACATTAAGGCAAAAAAATTAAAAAAAAAAAACAAAACATGACCCTATCAGGAGTATTCTGGCCCTGCAATGCCAACCCTGATATTTTGCAGTGGACATTTAAATTATGCCATTTTGACCATAAGGATGCTTTGGCTTGAGGTTTATGAATACAAGCATGTAAACTAAATGCTTTCAGAAAGCATTAATTATTCAGAGCAAGCTCCATGTGATCAATTTAATCTTTTGACTATTTTATTTTATTTTCTATTCTACCCCTGCCCTTTCCCTCTGGTAACCATTGTACTGTTGTCTATGTCTATGTAATTCCTTAATTTTAAAATTCAATCAAAACACATTCTATTTTTAACACTTTCTTTTTTATTTTGTTGATTTCCAATGGGATCAATTCTTTTCCATGTAATTTTTTACATTAAGATTAAATTCCGCACTCAGTATTTTCCAAATATCAGATTTTACTGATTGTCTTCTAAATCTCTTTAAGTATATGTTTTAAAAAGTCACATCTTCTTGAGTAAAATTTTGCAAATCTAAATTGTGACAGGAAGACTTGCATCCTCTATTAAAGTTTAGTCAACACATTTTATTGTGTGTAATTTTAGCTCACTTCAGTTTTATTTCATCTTCATTATTTTTATCAAGGTGATTTCCTCCCCATGAATTTGTGCATTCAATATACCAACTAAATATAAATCTCAGTCAGTTTTTTACCTATAATAAATTGCATTATGTAGGTTTACTTGCTTTCAGTTTTATTTCAGGTTGATTATGTTTACCAGCAATGTTTATTATAGAATAAATAATAGTTTTTATTCATTTCTTAGCACGAAGTGAATAGGACAAAGGTGTGTATTCTGGATGTATGGCGTTATGACATGCTACTTTCTACCAACCACCAGTCAGACAAACACAGTATGGGCCACCTACCCAAGGGCTGGGACACATCCCTATCTTGAAAAAAAAAGATGACACAAATGCCAGCAACATACCCCTTTTCGAAGAGGGCATTTGGCACCAGTGCTCCGTCTCCTGCAATGAGGCCCGATGGGAGGTTTAACTTTCCACTGAGAAAAGACAGATTATAAAGCTTGCTTCAGCAAACACTGGGCTTTGTCAAGTCTCACCAGTGTGTTTGTAAGGAAGGAAAAACAGGGAAGGAAGCCAGTCAGCAGGGAAAAGATCTTGGCAAAATCCGTACTGAAGGTGGTAGGAATGCATGGCTGAGAAGCCAGCCTCCCAGCCCCAGGAAGGCTGCACAAATGGTCACGTGAGTGTGCAGATAATTTGACGTATGACAAGCCAGAGCCTGTGGAAAATGCACTCTGGGCTCCCAGGGCAGCTAAAACGAGGCTTGTCATTTTAGAAGAAGGGAAGGAGGTGGGAAAGGGAGGAGAGGAGAAAAAAATGCAGAGCAAGTTCTTCCCTCAATAATCTGTTAGTGGGAAATATAAACGCTGGCCCAAGTCTGAGACATAACTGCACCTTCGAATAGACCTTTAGTAACCAGCTGCACTGTCCCAGCTTGAGTCCCTGGTCCCTACACTCAAGCTGTGGATGCAAGGGCCCTGCCCAGATGTGACTGGGCCATTCTAAGTTCTAGCCACATTGAGGAAATATTAGGCTGACAGTCTGGCAGCAATGTTTTCATTATGTGAACTCTCAAAAGGGAACAGTCAACATGCTTTTCCTCAGATGCCAATGCTTTTATTTATTTACTTATTGTATTGAGAGTAGCACAGGTACGCCGAGACTGATGGGAAAGCATCCAGTTCCGAGATGAGCTTGCTTGCTATTTTTTGGAATGCCATTAATATGAGTGGCTCTTACCTCTCTTCATGTTGTATTTCATTCAAATAGGACCATATATGTGTCAGAGATCAAACACCATAGTAAATATTTTCTGGCTCCAACAGCACACCCCCCACCTCCAGAAAACACTGCTAAATCTTCTTCACAATCCCAGTTTTAGTTCTTCTTAGGTGACATTTTTTGGTGACATTTTAAATGATGCCAGAAGCAGTGTGGACTCTGACTTCCTAAACAATAATTTATTTATACAATTCTATAAGGATATCTTATTGTTTAGCTGTATTGCCCAGTGAGCTTAAACACAGAATGGGAATTTTTTTTAAAAGTGTGTCTTTACTTATATTGAACAATTCTCACTGGGACAGAATTTAAAGATCTTCATTTTGGGTAAGTCCTTTATTTTATAAAGGAGGAAAATGGAGTTCAAAGTGGCTTCCCCAAGGTCATAGTACCAGACCTGACACGAACCCAACTCTATCTCACTAGTTGTGCTGTTTCTGAATTCTAGGACATGGCCTACAGGACAAAATGTCAAATGATCACCAACAACCTGTCGTAAGTGGACTCTTTCCTACTTTCCACAGGGAGAAAACTGAATCTTCATGGCCAGTTTGGTGTGAGTCTGGCCCCTCCCCCTCATCTGTGTTCTACGTGGGGTGGTGTAATGGGTTGGAGCTGAGCTGGATTCCAAAATGCATGCCAAGATGGGATGCAAATCAGGTAAAAATTTGTGAACTCCCTTCAGTGTAGCTCACTGATGGATGTCACATAACCAGGCTGTCAGTCAAATGGGCAGTGGTCAAGTGGTATGGCTTCATTTTTCTTTCTCAGTGTTTGACTAAGGCACTGAGAAATTTTTCAGACAGAAAAGAAAGAAGGAAAAAAGTTTACCCCTCCACTGCCTCTACCATTCCCCCCATTATCTCCACATTGATCTGTTCCTTCTTCCCTCTGAAGTCAGGAGCATTGCCACTAGAGGGCACCATGAATTTAGGAAAAACAGCAGCATTCTTTAGGGGGAAAAAAAAAAAAGATGGCAACTATTCAGGGAGGGCCCTTAAAGCCACACTGTGCTTTGGTCACCAATTACGGGTGGGTTCTCTAATGATCAATATGTCACATTTGTTCAATCTGTGCTGAAGGTTTTATGGGAATGGGGCTACCAGATGCCCCACCTTTTGGATTCCTCTGGCCTTGATTTCGGGGACTGATTTTCTTTACCATCAATTGCTCTAATTAATCTTCCAGGCTCAGGGGTTGGGGGTTTTTGCCTATCACCTGCATAAATGTAAAGAACCATGCAAACTGAAAAACAAAAACAGATTTCCACATTTCTTAAAGAAAGATCATGTTTACTGTGCTTCCAGCACATACAAAAAAAAAAAAAAGAAGTTTGCCACACAATTGGAGTTCTCAGTCATCATCGGATAGTCAAAAAAGCAAAAAACAAAATAAAACAGAACAAAATAAAATAAAAACTGGATCCTGAAATATATCACCCACACAAATCACAGCTACCCCTTTTTAAGGACCTCCCTGCCCAAACCTACGCACCATTGCTTTCCCTTTAAAGTACCTGGCTCAGATTAACCCAAAAAAAGGGGCAGAAGCCACTCAAATAAAAATAAAGTAACGGCTCCAGCTTCTGTTCAATCATCAGTTGGTCACCATCCTTGGCCTTTGGCACGTGAGCACAGTGTTTTCATGCTGAGAACAGCAAATGACCACCTCTTTTTAGGAGGAAAGAGGTACTATGGGTTTTAAAAAAAGTCGAGCATATCATTATTTTTTAACAGCAATACATGCTTGACATTCCAGGGAATGGTATTTTAAATTAAAATTTTCTAGAATTAAAATGAATGAGTGGACTCAATCAGAGAAAGGAGTAAACAAAATTGGAGCTACTGGACCTGGCGAAACCAGAGCTAAGGCTAGGTATGGCTCTCCGCTTCACCTGAGAGACCTCCCAAGTGGTCAGTGAGGCTAGCATAAAAATGGCTCTCACACACTTTCTTCCTTTAGATAACAGTCATGTGATTGACTCGCCACTAGGGGAATGTTGGGTTCCAGTTAATTAATTAAATTACCTCGCTGACTCACATTTAACTAGAAACCTTTTTGAGTCTTCTTCCACACATGAAACACTGTATAAAACCAAAGTCACTTTCATTGTCTTACTAGGTACGTCACGGTGACCACAACTGAGTATTTATCTGAGTATTTATAGTGAGGATGATATAGTTGGGAAGTTTAGCTGGGGTGGGAAGACTGCTCATTGCTCATTTCTCCAGGTCTTAGGACCTTCTCTCTGTAGAGCCTCCAAAAGGATGGAGATGACCTTTTCATCCATGCTCGTGAGCCTAGGGCATGTAGGTGCTCAATAGATTTTTTTTTGCAGAGTAAATGAGAGGATCTCAGGGTACTTCTTTGGAACCCCAGTGTTTGCTGCACATCCTGAGACAGAGGAACTGCATGGATGTCTGACCACAGTGGTTCTCCGAGTTGCTCATGCATTCGAATCCCCTGGAAGGCTTGTTAAAACAGATTGCTGAGTCCCATCCCCAGAGAATCTCACTTAGTGGGTCTGAGTTGGGCCAAGAATTTGCATTTTTGATAGCTCCCAGGTGACAGCAATGCTGCTGGGTAGGGGACCACACTTTAAGAAACATTCTTCTAGGACAACCTAAAAGGCACTCTTTTCTTTTTTCATTTAAAAAAGTAGAACTCCTGATGTTAGCTTTTATCTTAAAAAATCAAGACCACTCAAATTCAGAGATTAAAAAATCCGGTTGACTGAGGGTCTAGTAAAACTTGAATAAAATCAAGGTTTACTAAAAGGAGGTTTTACTGTCTCCCAGAATTCTAAAAATGTGGTACCTAAAATTGAAAAGAAATAATGATTATTAAAGGTTGCCCTAGCTCTTTAGTATAAAACAAAAATACATGGCAGTTTAAAGTTAAGCAATGTGTGGATTATATTAACAGGAAAAAAGAGGGGTTTTCTGATAAGTAAACTGGAACCGAATGTGCAAATCATAATTTATGAAGTATAAAATAAAAAAAAAAACTTGCAGAAAAACTTCCCAGAAAGTCTTTAGCCTCCCTGTAAAATGACAGAATCTTATATGACCAGATCTGAGCAGTGAGGGTCATCCTGCAGAGTTTGGGCGGGAATGTTGGCTTTCCTCTCAAGCAGAAACTTGCTTTTGGGTTTCAGCTCTTTTCCTATTAGAAAGTTCACATCAGAAGGGGAAAACATCTACAGTTCTGTCTGGCTCTTCAGGCTAACATTTCTCAAGAGAGTCACTGAAAGTAAAGACAAGTTGCTGCTGCTTCTTTAATTTTTCAAGCTACAAAAAACAGATCCTCTCAAATAAAATTAAGCAGACCCGGTGACTACGGGGTTTGTCATAATTGAAACCTTGCAAGGACTGGGGAAAAGATCTTCCTTTCTTGAGCACATTAGGAAAACAAAAGCAATCTACTGACATATGATCTAGCTGAAACAAGCTGGCATTACAAAGAACAAACAAACAAACAAACAAACAAACAAACAAAACCCAAAGTCTGTTGTTGCAGAAAGCACAGCAAAATTCTTGGGTAGTAGCAAATCTCACTGCCAAATGCTATACATATTTCATCATTTCCTGATCTTCAGTTCCCCATCCTTTAGCCTGCTTTGAAAAAAAAAGTATATGTATGTGCTAATGAAAGAAACTATAGGTTAAGAAAGAATTAATAGCAAAAAGCAGTTTATAAGAGTATTAAGAACCTCTTGTACATTATTTTATTTTGCCCAGGATAAAAACAAAGTACACAGTAGAAGAACATATTATAAGGGCCTTCATTAGGGTCAGGCTTATTAAAACTTAATGAAGGCACCAGAGTCTCTCCAGCAATATTAACAGGGGTGTAATTTTTGTCTGTCAATGTAATGACCCTGGTCAGAGAGACAGTACTGACAGTAGGTGGGTACCAGGTGTTATCTCTCTCTGAAACATACTACTTTGATGGCTTACAATATTACCCCCTTGTATTTTATTTGGCTGGCTTGAATTTGTCAGGATTCACCCTGTGGTGAGGTAACATGCCTCCATATTGGAAAAAAAATTGCCCATGAGCCAATGTGAGCCTCACACCTAATAGAATACATCTGGCTCTGACAGTTTGATGCCCAGCTCTGAGCCACATTCGGCAACACAAATTAACAGTGTAGACATTGCCCACGCTGAGCAGGAAGTAATAACCTGCTACCTGCTACTTGGCCAAAATCTCATTATAAGCCATTAAGGTAATTGAGGGCCAAGACTCTGTGGATATTAGACTCCCTGAGCGCCCGTCGTTAGTTCAGCAGAAGAAAGGCTCCGAATGGCGGGGAGGTGGGGCCTACCGAGGAGAAACTGCTTTGACCACAGTGTGAGTTCCACCTACAGGGTACTCTGTGGCTCTGGAAGATTCCTGAGCTGTTTGCTTTCTGCCCTGAAACCCATGTGACCCCTCCTGGGGGGCTCAGGACTCCAGAAAGATGATGTAACTCTACGTAGCCCTCCAACAATGCTGTATACAGTTAGAAGTTGGTTTAAATGAATACTGGGGACAGCCGCAAAGGGAAGAAGAGGCCAGAAGAAGTCAGAGTGTTTCATGAATGATAAGTGTAGAAGCTAGCGCAGGGAGAGGGGAAAGGGGAAGCTTTCTCCCTAGGAGATGGAGGCTCCCTAGAGTTACTGCATGCATATGAGCTTCCATTCTTCTGTAGGGGGCAAAGCTAACTCCTTTTCCCATAAGGTTGGCCCTCTTAGTCTCTGTCCAGGGTTGGGCAGCTATGGAGAATGAGATGTGAGTTTGGAGGAGGGGATCAGGACAGAAGTCGAATCAACTAATCGATCAATTAAGCGGCTGATCAAAATACTGGTTTTTGGTACCCTGAGAACAACTATGGACAGCTATCAATAAATGTCTCTTGGAAAGAGTCATATAGGAGTAGTTGAAAATATAATAAACTGCAGAAATTCCTTCTTGTTATTCCCCCAACACACATTAAAACATACACACACACTAGTAAGAATCAATGTTTCCAATCACGGGAGCAAGTTTATGAAAGGATTTACCTAATGTACCATAAAAAGTCCTGAGTGCCATGTCTTCTCTGGAAACCACTGGAAGCCTGTTTAATAAATTCTTCTGGCATCCCGAAGTTTCAATTTCATTCTACCTCCGTCTCAATGAAAGGTGCCTTGGCTCTGGCATTTTGAAAGACTTGGCATTTGGGGAAAAATAAGCACTATGGTGAAGGAAATAGAGTGTTCTTGAGGGTGAGAATGTCTGTGAGCTCAAGTCCACACTCTGAACACTTTAGGTGATCTTCCTGAGTGAGCCATGCCAGCCTCATTATTTCTATTCCCCGAGAGGGTTAAGCACAGTCTGGAGCCTAGAAAATGGCTGCTGTTGGTACAAGTGAGGCCTTCCTTATAACTAGATCCTTCAGGAAAAAACAAATTAATCAACAGCAAGCTGAAGTGGGTTTAATGATTGCATTCTGCATACAATCAGCTTTTCCCTTTTCAAGGGCCATCAATATGTCAAGGGAAGACATATCTGAAGGATATAGCTCTTAACATCAAGGTTATCTATTCTCCACAAGGCTCCCACTCCTCGCCGGGCTGATACTCCACGCTGCCTGTGTCTAACATTTTCATCAACTCTGCAATCAATCAAGGTAATAATGTTGTGCAAAAAATCAATTAACAACGCAATTAAACTTTCCTTATTATCTCAAAGGGCTGAAATAATACCTAAAGGGAAGATAGACTCACTGAACGCAGACATCCATAATCCAATGTGAAAGTGAATTATGAGGTTGGACAGATGCAGGCATGTGCTGGTGCTGTTATTTTCCAGGGGTTATATCTCATTGTGGCAGTGTATCAGTCAGCCCCAATCCCAGACCCTAAAATTCCAAATTACTTTTAAGAAATATATGATGTGCAATATCCATTGCATATTCTCTTTTAAAGATAACCCCCTCCTCTCCAAAAAAAAAAAAAAATTGAACGGCCATATTATTCAAAGACAAAATGATCTTTCAACAAGAACATAAAATATAAAAGCTATAATAACATTTACATCTGTATAGCACACATCTCTGTAAATGCAGGTCATCTATTATACATAATCTGTAGTGCCTAAGAGGCTCAAGGATGCAGCAACAACATTTAAAACCCAAATGCATAAATGTGCAAACTCCTATGGGATGGCTGTGGCTTCTCCCAAGTGGAGGTCTCACTCATGCCTGCCTATACACACGTGCAAATGCACACACACATGCAGGTAGAAACATCAGGAACAATGGAAGGAAGTATTACTCACTTAAAATGCGAATGACTATATTATTTAGCAATTACACTCAACTTGCCCTGAAACACTGTCTTTAGGAATTGAGTATTTGTAGTTCATAAAGAAGAGATGGCTATTAACCTTTTGCGGCACCAAGGACTGTGAAGTGTTTGAAATTTCACCCTGAAATGAAGTACATAGAAGAGGAAGGGGTTCCTGACATTTGCAGAGCTCATTTTAGTGTCTAGGACCCACCGGCAATGGTCTGCCACCAACAGAAAAGTCCTAGAGATAAAAGGGGAAATAAGGACCAGATGAGGAAAGATTAAACAAATAAGAAAACACCAAAGCAAAAGCCAGGACACAGAAAGTGCTGACAGAAGATTATGTCAATATCCTCTTAATGCTAGAAGTTAACAACAACAACACTGACTTAAAGGATGAATACGAACAAATATCAAATGCAAATGCCAACACAAAATCCTCCCTCATCCTCCTCCAACTTGGCACCAGAGGCTCCCTATAGCAGAGTGTGACGACCTCACTAGCATATATGAAAAGCCAGGGAGAACCCCAGAAATTCACAAAAGTCAGATGAATGAAGCTAGAAAGTGCAATTCTAGATCTAGGTCTCAAAGAGTTATCTGAATCAGAAGAAGAAAGGATTTCCCTTTGTTTCTGTGTTGCATGAGCTCTGGGTTTTGGAAATACACAGCTATTTTCCTAGAAGTGTGGAATGCCATGTATACCACATAGATTTACACAGGTATTGTTTTAAAGTATCATTGCTCAACAATGAATTCCTCTTTTGTAAGTCACCCAGTTATAACAAGGATCCATAGTAAGCCAACTTTCCCCATTTTCAGCACAGCAAGGAGTTGGGACTGAGCTCCAAGTACAGATTTAAATGAGCAGTAAAACAAGGCGAATACACACAAATGCTCACTCCATAATTTCTTTAAAAAATGAGGAAGCAACATGTGATGCACTTTTTGGTACGGGATTTGAACAGGAGAGTTGAACAGGTTAGCAAATCCTGCCATTTCTCTCCTACCTTAAGGAACATAATTAATATGTTTTCATTTTCAATGACTATATTGTGTGTGTATCCACTGGAACTGCTCCTGCTGTGTATTTGATTCCTCTGACGATGGGGTGGGTTGGATTTTAAATGATGTGTGAGCACTTCTGTTCTTTCTGTGCTCTGGTTTATGTGTTATTCATGACTTGCATTATAGACATGGCTGATACACAGATGTAAATGTTATTAAATCTTTTGTATCTTAGAGGCTTTGTGAAAGCCTTCTTTGTTTTCAAATAACTCTCTTAACCACCAAACTAACCAATAATACATGACAATGTCTAGGGAATTTTTTTCACCGAAGTTTCTGATGAAGAGATTTTTCACCTCCCTATTATTAAGTTTTTCATCAAAATAAAAATGTAGGATAAGTTGGCAAATGGAAGAGTTACATCTTTATAGTAATAATCAAGAACAAATTCATGTGTGTATGTTTTATATGCATGTGTGTTATGTGTGGGCATGTGGGTGTGCTTATATGTGTGCTGATGTATGTGTGCTCTGTGTGTCTTGCTGTGAATTGTGACATGCATGTGTTGTGTGCCCACTTGTATTTGCGTGCATCTTGTGTACAAATGGGTTATATGTGCACACGGTATGTGTGTATGGGTGTGAACATGTTGACATCAACATACCAAACAACTCAAAGTCACCCAATTCTCAGTTACCTGCCAAAGGCATAGTTGCTTTACTGAATTTTGGTATTAACATAATTTTTCATCTGTTTTCATTTTGCTCCATTCTCTTCACATTTCTCAGGACTTAACAGAAATGTGGCACAGGATAAACCTCTTCATACAGACACCACTTAATCAGTCTGTGCCTCTTGCTGGTTTACTTTTTTTTAATTGATTTTGAATTTAAACAAGTCTCTGAGACTGAACAATGCCTCTCCACAAATACACTTGACATGACTGAAGGTGGTCAAGAAAGACAGAGATGTACATTTTGAGCCTGAGACTAGTAGTTCAAATTCAAAGAGCTCTAAGATGATAGCAGATTCAAGATCTCTCGTCATCCTAAGGGCAGTGGGGGTACCTTCTTGGTTTCCCATGTGTCCTTTTGGAAGAGCGAGGAAAGTCATAGCAACTCTGGGAAGTATGATGGGATCCAAAGATTAAATTCTAGCTCCTGGTCTGCAGGAACTGTCCTGAGCAAATTGTTCAGTCTCTTCAGGCATTGGTTTCTTAGTCTGAGGGAAATGCTCATTGAGGTCTAGTTCTGTTCCAATAAATATAACCCCTATTTTCACCTAATCAGATTCTCTATTCTGGACAAAGCTCACAGAGTTGGCACAGTGATACAGACCTTTTCATTTCCATTTCCCTCTCTTCCTGGTTTCCACCCTCCTAGAGGTTCCACCCTCCTAGAACATCTATGACTCTCATGCCCCATCTTGCCTTTCTTGGGGTTCCAATTCTAGAATCGAAATATAACAGTTCTCTCTCAGAAACCTTCCCTTTTATACCTTTTCTAAGAAGCAACTGGTTCCCTGATCAACTAATTCATGTTGGGATGTTAATAATTGATAATGAAATAGAATGAATAATTTCAGATAAAGTATTTCATATTTTTAGATAGGTGCATTAAAATAGACCAGCTGAATCAATCTTTTATTGAATTTCAGGTAAAACAGGTAAGTAAGGAAACACTATGTGCCAAGAACAATCAATGATGCCCCCCAAGAAAAGAAGGGAAGGAAAGAAAGAAAGGTATTCTTCGTACATTTAAACAACTGACAGGCCAGAAAGGGAGGTGTCAGATAAAAATGACTATAATGAAGTTTGTTATAATTATCTTATTTACAAAATGTTATGCAAAAAGGCATTAAAAAGACATTTCCTATATATATATATGTATTGTTTTAGTTGTACTAAGTCACAAATATAATATTTGTTGTAATAAGTTAAATGATATAGAAGGTATAGGTAAAAACAGTAATTGCTCCCTTCAAGATTTCCATGACCATCTGATATAGAGTGACTCCCAGGATATACAGCTGGAGAGATATAGATATATAAATACAGAACATATGCATAAGTAAAAATACAAAGAGCAGAAAAGTATATAAACTCAGTCACTCTGGGATAAGAAAGAAGTCAGAATTAAAAATACACATCTTTGTATGTTTGCAAAAAATCATAGAAAGGATAAACTGTAGACTAACAAGAATGACTATAAAGGGTGGGCAAAAATATGGTTGAAGGAATCAGAGTGGGACTGAGACTTCTCTGAGTATAACTTTGTATATTCATATACTATTTCGCATAATGAAATGTGAATCAGAAAGGATGGAAAAAGCATCCTCTAAAACTAGAAAAATAAATCTAATTGTATATCAAATGATAACATAATGACACAGAAAAAGAAATTAAAGTAATTTGGGAACACAACAGTTCAACTACACATTTGAGTGAGATATATATTGGGTACGAAAAAATAACCTGCAAAGAAATCAAGGTATACTTAGTAGACTTAACACTATTAGTATTATTACTCTTATAATTCTGAAATGATTTTGCTTATATGGCAGGACAGAGAAAATGTGTGAATATTTAGAAATTACTGGAAGTGAAGGTTTTCACTGTGTGACAATGGAAATCAAACAAAGAATGAGGGAAGATGTAGTAGGCAGAGTAATGGTCCCCAGGGTATCCACGGTCTAGTCCTTAATACATGAGAATATGCTATTTTACATGGCAAAGGGACTCTGCAGAATGATTAAGGGTATTGACATTGGGGTGGAGACATTATTCTGGACTACTTGAGTGGGCTCAATCTAATCATGTGAGTCCTTAAATGAGAAGAAGCCTCTAAGTCTTGGTCAGAGAGGGAGCTGTGACCATGGAAGAATGATCAGATGGATGCAGTACCACGGGATTGAAGGTGGAGGAAGAGGCCAGGAGCCAAGGAATGTGGGAGGACTCCAAAAGCTGGGAGACACAAGAACATGGATTTTCCCAATGAGACTCCAGAAAGGAATATGCCCTGCTGACACCTTGATTTTACCTCAGGGAAGACCCATGTTAGACTTCTGACCTACAGAACTGTACGATAATACACTTGTGTTGTTCTAAGCCAGTTTGTACTAATTCATTATGGCAGCTCTAGAAAACTAAAGGGAAGATGATATTGATGGTGACAATGATAGTGAAGATGACTCTGCTAATTTAAATTGGATGGATCTACAATATAAGAAATTATTAAAAATTAAACCTATGAATGTGTGTGTGTGCGTGTGTGTGTGTGTGTGTGTGTGTGTGTGTAGAAAATCTAGCATTCACATACTGATTTGCAAAAAATATTTTCCACTAAAAAGAACCATAGTTCCTTTAGAAAATGGCTAATTCAGGTTGTGGGCAGGAAATGTACAAAGTGAGCCTAGACCTCTTGCACAGGAAAACAGGGAAAGAACATAAAAGGGCATTTGAATAGACTTACTCTGTTGCTATTTGAATATCAAACATAATAATGATAGTAATTAATTTGCCACATCAAATTAAAAACTATAAGTTCAAGATGATATGTAAACACCTGAACAAAATAATTCAAAGGAAGAAAAAAGCTCTTATTTGAAGAATGTCAGCTAATTAATGCAGAAGAAATGACAAAATTAGAAAAATCACCATACAGCAACATGGTGATTCAGTCAAGTATTTTCAATGGTTGCTACAATGGGTAGGATAAAGTCTATTGGGGGAAAATATTCACACAGCCTTAGATTGCCACTATTTAGAATATGTGTTAATTATAAAGAGGAACATACAGCTTAATCATGGCTCACTACAGTGGTAACCACATTAGTCAAATTATCCATTTAAAAAAATCATTTAATAGCATGTGTCTCAACATAATGAAATATACCCAACATCCCTTACACTTGCCAAAATGTTAAACCTGGATCAAATTATGAGGGAGCTATCAGAAAAATCTAGAATGTGGAACATTCTACAATGAAATTGACTTTGGCTTTTAGAGAAAATCCAAATTTCCCAAAGAGCAGCAAAGGTGGGAGCATGTTCTAGATCAATTGCTCTAAAGTTTCAGCACCCAGCAGAGTCACATGGAGGTTCTGGGACAGCACCTTACAACACAGGACCCACCCGCAGCATTTGTCACTGGGGCAGGGCCCAACGAGTTCCCTATGGTCCCAGTGCTGCTGGTCTGGGGGTCACCCTTAAGAACCACTGGGCTGTATTGAAAAATACTTAAAAAGACATAATAAACAAGTGCAAACTTTGGATACTAGATTAAAATAAAAGACAACAAACAGTTACAGGAAATTTAACTAAGGACTGTATATTAGGTAATAGTTTTAAAGTATTAATTTTCTTAGCAGTTTTGTTGCTTTGTAGAAAAGGTTCTTAGGAAATGCATGCTGAGGTATTTTGGAATGGAGTGTCTTGACTTCTGTAATTTATTTAAATGTCTTGTGAAAATGTATATACACATTCAGACTCAGACATGCATAAATAAAAAGTAAATGTAACAGTGATATTAGGTATATAATATACATATATAATATATAGTATGATAATGTATATACCTATCATATATATATTTATAATAATGTATATATTTTTAATAGAGAAAAAGGAAGGGAGGGAGGTGAGGGGAGGAACAGGGTGAGAGAGAGAGACAGAGAGAGAGAGAGACATGGACATGAGAGAGAAACATTGATTGGTTGCCTCCAGCATGCACCCTGGCTGGGATTCAAACTCACAATCTTCTGGTTGATGTACAGGATGATGCTCCGAACAACTGAGCCATCTGGCCAGGGTATCAATATACTGTTCTTTGGACTTTTCTGTAGGTTTGAATTTTTTTACAGTAATAATTTCAGAAGAAAAGGGCTTGGTTATCTTGGCATATGGCACTTGTGATTATACATTAATAGCCCCCAAAATTATTTTCAAGTCTGTGTTACTGTTCTTTGCCTTCTCATGATTCCATCCAGTGTCCTATTTAAGCATATTGAGATAGCAGTGACTGAAGTCCCTTCTGGAAAATACATTTTCCACAAAGAACACTCTGTTTTTAAAAACAAAATAATTATTAGTCTCTCCCACTCCAATCCTATCACTCTGTGCTTTCCTCTTCTATACACAGATACACAATCACATATTCCACATATACATTCCATTCTTCTTTATTCTTCCCTTACAACATGCCTGACTGGTAAAAGTATTTATTCTACAGGTTATTGAGTCACACCTTGTTCCATTATACAACTGTTTACTGTGGTTCTACTATGTGCTAGTCAGTGTTCTCATAGATGGAGATACAGCAGTGAACAAGGTCTCAGCTCATTGACACTACAATCTGGTGGTGGAAGACAGGCAATAAGTAGACAAAATGTAAAAAGTAAATAATGGTAACAATTTTAGATACAATATAATGAAGGTGATAAAAGCTAAGAGGATAGGATTAGGAAACAAAATACGCTAGTACAAATATAAAGTTTGCTGTATTTCAAATTCATAAATTTTGACAGTTCTCACAACACATGTGAACTTCAATTTTCATGTTTAAAATAGAGATAATCAACCTTATCCATATATCCCCCCACACTGGCACGGTGACTATGAAGAACCTCAGCTACTGGATAATATGTATTATCATTGCCAAAAGATTGCATATCTTGGAGTATACTTTGACAATTTATCACAATTCTTATAATGATAAGCCATCTTAAAACTGTTCTACAACTGTATTAGTAAGGATTATGCAAGCTGCTGTAACAACAAGTCCCACCGTTTCAGTAGCCTGACACAATAGACATTCATGTCTTCCTCATGCAAAGGTCCAATGCACGAAGCTTCCACACACGTGCTTCTTGTGGTTTTGTCATCTCCTACCAACTGCTGTTATCTGCATCAGGCCAGGGAGCGGGAAAAGGCGAAGAAGGCACAACATTTCTCAAAAGCCTTGTTTGTGAAATGACAAATATCACTTCAACCAACATTTCTGGGGGTAAAACACACTCATTTGATGACATCAAACTGGAGGAACAAGTGTGAAACTAAGTCTGGCTCTGTATTCCCCGAAGAAGAAAATGCAGATGTTAGTGAGCAGAAAGCAATCTCTGCTATACAACTAAAATGCTTTTCCTTCTATATTCTTCCTCATTATGGAATAATGTAATATGTTAAAGAGACTAGAAAGCATAATTTTACAATCAGTTAAATATTTATGATAAGCTGACAGTATTATACTGGTGTTTCTCACTTGTCTAGCAAAGCATAGCACCTATCACAGTGCCTGGCATTTAACAAGCATTTCAGTATGAATGCATAAGTTAATAAATGAATAAACACCCACTAGATTCCAAACTCCAGGAGAGCACAAAGTCTGATTTCTCTGCCACTGTTTTTTAGGGCCTAGTACCGTGCTCAGCGTATAGTTAGCAATAGATACATGCTAAGAATTCATGTTTTGAAACCTCAAGTTATATTTTGTTCCCCAAAATGAGCATATGCATTTCTAGCATACTTGGAGGAAAAAATTTTATAACACATTTAGTCATGTTAAAATAATAATTTGAAGCCATCCAGGCTTTACCTAAATATGTATGAATACTTAAATATTTGACAGTTTCACAGAGCTGTTATAGCTATATTTCAGCATTGAAGAACAGTAAGCAAATCAAGTAGGCAGCATCTATTTGTATAATAGAAATCAGTAAGTGCCTTTAACTGAAAATTAGAAATAAGGGACTCTAACTTGCAAAGAGCCTCCATTAATTAATTAAAGCAATGAATTTCCAAGCTCCTACATGACACTGAGGTGTTCCTGGAGACCAACATGCTGTGTAAAGGCAACAAAACCAGCAGCAACCACAATAACAAATATGAACTCAGGTCCGTTATGGCAAAGATCTAGACATAGTAACCTAAAAGAGGAAGATGAGTTTCTCATCCAATTTACACACAGACAACATTTTTCATGATCTATTCAGAGGGCAATGACTAGATTTGTATCTGGATATAACAGGTTATGTTGGCTGACATGAACAACATGCTCAAGGTAAAACTGTGAACATCGCAATCAAACAACTTTGAGGAAAACTCTACAATGACCGCAACACACTTTACAGGTGTTTTGATTCATACACGCTCTATATTAATCTATCCATCAATCTACTACTGTTCTCTTTTTCTCTTTTGTTGCTAGAATGTCAGCACTCAAAACAGATCCATTTCTAATGCCACATCTTTCTTGAAGAAAATGTTTAGTTATTATTACAACCATGAAAATAATATTTTAAATAAAAAATAGGATCTAAAAGTCTGAGAATTACCATGAAACAATAACTCAAAATCTACTCTTCAGTGGTATTTTATCAAGCTTTTCAAGTGTGTTTGAGAAACACATAAATTTTGATAACCAAAGAAATTAACTTTTTAATTAAGCATCCTGATTTTGGGTTTCTTAATCAAGACAGTTCCTGAAGTAAACGTTTCTACCTTCAGAAAATCTGAAATTACTTGTTTTCCAAATATCCGCATGATGTTTTATGTGACAAGACACCTTTCTGCCAGATAAAATTTTCCTTATCTTTCAAGGCCCAATTCAAATGCCATTTCTTCTTAGAAGCCTCCCCCTGACTTCCCTTAAATCTAACTAGAGGGTCCCTGTTTGTTCTCCCCATGCACTGCTCATTGCCTACCATTATACATATTCCACTGCATCATAGCCACGCATTTCATTATCATTACTCCCACTTATGTTGAACTCAGGGAAACTGTCTTATTCATCTTTGAATACATAATCTGTATCACAAGTCCTAGAATTTAAAATGTGGCTAAAATGTTTGCTAAATGAATAAATACATGAATGGATGAAGGAGAAAGTGAGCCAGACTTTGTTTACCAACAGAAGGTGCAGGTCAGTAGAGTTTGTAATAGAACTGTGTATAACGCAATAGTTATCTGATGGCCACAATTATTAAAAGTAAAGGCTTAATGGGGGTGAAAGTTGTCTTGTTTAAAAAAGATCAGGCACTAAAAAAGTGAATAAACTGAAAAACCTCATATCCCTTAAAGAAACTGAATTTATAATTTAATATTGACCCATGAAGATAACTCCAGGCCTAAATGGCTTTGATGGTCAATTCCACCAAAGAGTCATAATATCTTACATAAACTTTTCAAAAATACTGAAGAGGTGGGAACAACTTCCAACTTATTTTATGTGTCTAGCATTACACTCATACCCAAATCAGACAAACATATTTATTATAAGCGAAGAAAATTACAGAATAATATATAATATTCCTTGTGTATATTCATGTAAAAATCTATAATAAAATATTAACAGATCAGATCCAGCAATATGTAAAAAGTGAAATACATCATGACCAAGTAGGATTTATCCTAGAAATTCAAGGTTGGTTCAATATTTTAAAATAAATACAATTCACCCTTATCAACTGCCTTAATATACTGAAATGCCATTTGTAAGAGAAAAGATGATAAATACCCTATTTAAAAGTTTCTCAATGATGAATATAGAAAAATTACCAAAGAACTAATTATTTGATATTAAAATGTGCTCAAAACTTGAAAAAAAAATAAAATAAATACAATTCACCATATCAACAGATTAAAAAGTATATTCAATAATTATCTCTAAAAATAGAGAAAAAAACCAATGGATAAAATTCAACATTTATCCATTCATGATAAAAACTTTCAGTAGCATAGGAATAAAAAATATTCTTAAATTTAATAAAGTCATGTACAAAAAAAAGAGAAAAACCCAGAGCTAGTATCATAGTGAACATGGAAAGACTGTTTCCCCTCCATCAAGAACAAGATTAGATCATTCATACGCCTGCTGTTCAGAAACTCATATACCCTTGTCTTGAATTACCTATGTCTACATGCTGTAGAAACTGTAAGACTGTATGACATGGTATCTACCAATCCACTCTTGGATACTAAAGGCAATTAGAGGCCATGACAGCTGCAGCCCAGAGGTCGGCTTGCTCATTCTGGAAGACCAGTAGGCAGATTCTCAAAGGCAGGAAGTGCTTGGGACAAGCTGAGCAGCACTCTATTGGGTGATTGTGATGAGGTGCGGTTGGGGATTTTCTTTCTAACATTAAGAGAAAAGACATAACAAAATATCTGCTCCTGGACATAGCATAATAAGCATTTAGGCCACCTAGTCATTAACATACAAAAGTACTTCTTCATTCTGAGTGTTTTTTATCTGGCATGTACCTGGAGATGGAGGCAAATTGTCCCCTAGGAGCATGGCATATTCTCAAGAACTCTTTTGGTTGCCACAGCCCTTTTAGTATCAGTTATTTATTTGATCGCCTTCTATGTGCAAAACACTACACAGAGTGCCTTAAGTACATCATTTCATGTAATCCCCCTCATCACTAAGTAGGTTTAATTATCCAAAGTCCACAGATGAAGAAATTGAGACTTAGATTAAATATCGTATTCAAAGAAACCATCTGACTCCAAATTCAGTACTCCTTTCATTGTAACAAAGAAGATTTTAGAGGTTGATGTGCCAGAAAAGAATGCAAAGAGCAGTGTTTTTGTGGCTTTGACCTTTATCAAAAAATTAGATTTCATTTCATAATAAAATTTTCAAAATCCATTTTCTAGTTATACATACAAAGATTCTCCTTTTCAGTGCAAATTTTCCACCAAAAGACATTTTATGGAGCAACATCTGAGCAGGTTACTTGCTCTTCTCCTCCTTTTCCTCCTCCTCCTCAGCACCATCACTATAGTTAACTTTATTGAGCTTCCTGTGTGTGGGTGCTGTGATGAGGATTTTTTATGGATGATCTCATCACTTGAACCTTATGAGATAGACTAGAGTTATTTTTTGCCTTTGCTTTCTGTTACAGATTACCTGTACAATAGATCTAAACAAAATTCATGTCTATGAGTCTTTGGGGGAAGGCTTTGGGGGAAGTGATGAGGGGGATTACATGAGATGATGTACTTAAGGCACTCTGTGTAGGGTTTTGCACATAGAAGGCGATCAAATAAATAACTGATACTGAAAGGGCTATGGCAACCAAAAGAGTGTTCCTGCCGAAGTTCACTAGATCAGGTGACACTAGATCATGAATATCTTTGCTCCTAGGTTTCATTCCCTCTTCCTGCACCCCTCAGTGCTTAACTAGGCCACAACATAGTGTTTTATCTGATGGTTCTGATTCCACCGAAAGGAAGAGAAGTCTTGAAAAGAATCAAAAGTGTTTCCAAAATTCAGTTGCTCTAACATTCCTCTGCATTCAAGTTGGTAATCAGTCACCTGAGAACTTTAAATGACACAGTCCTGTCTCTTGTTTTGGGGAGACTGTCCATGGACAAACATAGACCTCCACATTGTGCCTCTGCAAAGAATGAAACAAGAGGAGAACTCAGAAGAAGGGTGTGTAGTAGACACTCCTAATCTCCTTGGAAATTATCACTTCACCTCCCTTTGGCCCATCAGCCTTTACGGTAGGCCTAAAAAACTTTCTCTTTGGTAAATCACAAAAATTCAACCAAAAGAGTCAAATATATTGGTCCAAGTCTTTTCATCTCTCAGGATCCCCAATTTATTATAAAAGGAGTAGGCTCAGAGGTGAGTTCCCTGTTTTCCATGTGAGATGACAAAGCCTCCCAAGTCCCTGGGAGAGGGAATGAAGCCTACGAGCAAAGATATTCGTGATCTAGTGTCACCTGATCTAGTGAACTTCAGCAGGAACACAAGCCTTCCCCCAAAGACCCACAGACATGAAATTTGTTTAGATCTATCATACAGGCAATCTGTAACAGAAAGCGAATATTTGCCAAAACAGGTATAAATGACCCACAGACATGGACAATAGGGTGGGGATTGACCGTGGGAGTGGGGGCTGGGGCATGGGAGACCAACAGTGGGAAAACTGGAACAACTGTAAGAGAATAACAATAAAAAATAAAGAAAGAAAAAAAAAAGAAAGAAATATCTGCTCAAACGGATACTCTCCCTGCCCAAGAAAATAAAAGAAAAACCAGAGTGGAATTCAGGAGCCAGAGGAGCTCAATCTCTGAGGAACACACTTCCCTTTGCCTGCAAAATCAAGAGTTTATAGCTTATAGAACTGAAACTTTATACTTGGTAGTTGCAGCCCACTGAAGCAGAATCTAATTTCTAATCCTAGATGTCTGCATCTTTAACAAGTGTATTGTGATTATTTAAGCATACTAAAGTTTGAGAATCAATGTCATGGACTGAGGAGACAACCGAGGTTCAAATCTCTTTGCGTCTCAATATGTAGAATGGGGATATTTTTATGTCTAATTCCTAACATTAAATAAGATTTTGCATGTAAAGAGCTCAATAGTGGCTAGCATGTAGTGAGCACTCAACATTCATTAGTTATTTGTCTTTATAAAAATTACATTTACATAACTGGGGTAGTCTTTTAAAAATGAATTTCACAACAATAAAATCAAATTATCCTTACAACAATCCTAAAAGTTAGTGAAAATTTCATTGTGCCTATTTTAAAGGGGAGGGGGGCAAGAGTACAAGGAATCCCAGAGGCTTGGAATGTCAAGTAGGATTCACGTATGTACCGAGCACAACTGATGATAATGGATTAAAGGAGGTGCAATATTGAAAAGCTTTCTGAAATTTTCTCGGTGCCACAGATGCACTATACTCTGTTAAAAAGCAACTTGCTGTTGAGTGGCAGAGTTGGAATTAAAGTTAAAAAGTAGGGTTGGCTACTAGTGTCTATATTCCCCTTTCGTCTATACACAGACACCCTGTTATCAAGCATGGCAACGTGCTCACTGAAAGTGGCTACAAATAAGAGATATCAGAAAGTGGATGTTGTTGAAAAGACATTGCTTTTCTTGGAGGAATAACCATTTGACCTTGGCTTTTCTTCCTTCTTGCCACTTGGAACATGGAAATGAGTGCTGGTGCTGCAGCAACACTTTTGCGACTGTACATTGACCCTGAGAATAGGACCTGGTCTGCTAAAAAGTAGAACAAAAATAAAAGAAACCTAGCTTCCTGATGGTGTCATACCAGCTAAAGAATACCTGCATCTGGGGGTCATGTTATATGAGAGCATCTTATTAAAGTCATGGCTATATGGAGTGTTCATTAGTTTCAGCCAAATACAATTCCTAACTCATGTAAGTCATTTTTCTTACTATCTTTACTTTTTATTCTAGAATTATTTTCATATAGACCATATTGTTGTTTGGGAGGCTGTTTTAAATTTTTTTTCTTTTTTATATCTACATGCTCATTGTAGAAAAGTATACAGTATAAAGAAGAATAAATAAAAATCATATATGATTCTGCTGTCCAGAGCTAACTACAGTTAGCACTTTGATATTTTGCTTTTTAGTCTACATATTTATAAAGTAAATGTGGATGAGTATGTATATATCTTTCTTCATTTTTTGTTGCATAAATATTTGTCTGTCAGATTAAATAGTATTAACTATTATTTTAAACATAACTTGATTGCTACATAACATTGCATTCTTTGGATGTGCCATCATTCACTTAGTATTCCTCTCTAGTTGGACATTATTTTCTGCATTTTGATATTTTAAATATTACTACAGTGAACATTTTAATGCATAAAAATATGTTGTTTATGTATCTTAGATTCTTTCCTTTGGACAGATTCCTAAGTGTAGCATTATTGATCAAAGGATCTAAATATTTTCTAACCTCATGCATAGAGTCAAAATGCCTTTCAAAAGCTTGTCAACATATACCCAATCCATTCAACAGTACCAAGTATGGTTATTTGATTATCTTACCTAGCTTAATAAATGCAATAATTATATCCCAATTAGTTTACATTTCAAGTGTCTGCTTTTGATTGAGGATGCACATTGCTCATGTCCATCATCACTGCATTTACTTTTGTATTTTATGCCTTTTTGTAACCCCAACATATACCACAGGCCCTGGATTACAGGATATACTCAACATGGCTTCACCAGAAATATGTGGTAGTGATTCTCAATACTGTGCACCTGAGATGGCTGAAGGAAAATTGCTTTGGATTATTAGGGATTAGATTATATCCCATGGAGTTTTAGTGTTTGAATACTGGTGATCCATGTATAATTAATAATTATGGTAAACACTGAGACTTTTCTCTTTACTATACACTATTCTAAAAATTAAGTGCATTGTCTTATTCAACCTTCGCAACCAACCTGTGGGGTAAATACTAACAGACTCCCCATTTTACAATTTAGAAGCTGAGGCAAAGAGATATTATTTCAATAGAACAAGGACTTAAAACTATGTAGTGTGCTCTAGAATGAGTTTTTACTCAGATCTCTAATATGTGAAACATTTTGGAGAATACTGAGGGGTCAGGGGACACGGCCCTGACCTTCAAAATTCAGTCTGTTCATGTAGACAAAATGAAAAACAGTGAACGTGGACAAATATGGTGATAATAATAACTAATAGTTACTGAGGGCCAGACTCTATTCTCAGCACTTAATCCTCTAAAAACGCTCATGCTGTAGATATACAAATAAAGAAACTATAGCAGAGAGGTTATGCAATATGTCTTCACTTATATTGGTCGTGACTGATAGGGACAGGATATGAATCTAAATATCCTCCACTTAATACAGATATGTCCACAGTTGAATACAAAAGCCGAGAGGATGGTACATGGCACCGCCTACTTAACTGTCAAAGAGATAAACCCAATGCGTTAAGTGAATTCAGGAAATAGTATGATCACCATGAGCTGGAACAATTAGGAATGGCCCTACCATCCTTTGCTATGAAACCAAAATGACGGTTAAAGAAAAAAGTCTTAGCGTGGAATCAGACAAATGCAGTTTCAAGTCCCAGCTTAACCACTTCCTGATGTAATGGCAATAAACTTTGTTCTGTAACAAGGTGGTAAAGATAGGTTGCTGTACCTATGGCACCTAGCAAAATTTCAAGCCTCTTGTAGGAACAAAGAAAACGTGATTTATCTTATGTAGCAGATACTATGGAGTGACTCCTTTGTATCCTGCTTTCCTCTACTGTAAGACAAGGAATACTAAAATACTTGACTTTGAAGCCTCCTAGTGACATGGTCTGGACAATGAGAAATTGGCATACACCTTTAGAAATCTGTCCATCCGAAACAAAAAATAAACAAACAAACAAAAAAAGCAAAAAAATAAAAAAAGAAAGAGTGAATGCTTCACAGAGGAAAGATTGTTACTCTTCATCCTTCCCAGACTGCTGAAAAGCAGTGAGGTGGAGGAGCAGCCACTCTGAGAACATGAAAATGAAATTCACATGCTAAGGGCAGCGGGACAAAAAGGTAGGAAGAACATGGGTGCTTATCGGCCTGTTCTTTTAGCCACTGTAACAGTTCTGCATTGCCTACCTCCATACTTTTAAGTGACAAAAATAAACACTTATTTCGGTCATGATATTTTAGAATTCTGTTGCTAGTAGCTCAACATATATTTATCTGTTACCCTTTCTCCACCATTTGCCAGAGACACTTGTGGTTCCCCAGACCATGGAAGATACATATCTGCAGATCAGTGTCTACCACTAAACAGCCAAGGGCTGCTTTTTTAGCATCAATGGTTTCCTGTTCTCCATAGGCAGGCCTCAGGATGTCAGATCTGGGTGAGAAAGTATAAATCTAATCCTTCTTCCACTAACAGTCAGCTGGAGAGCTGACTGGTTATGGACTAGAATAAAAACTTGAGGTCACTTAGTGAGATTTTAATCACCAATGACCCCATGAGGCACTAGAACATAAGGGAGTACTGTATAGCTTAAAGAGAGACCAACAGGCCATTATTCAAGTTTGGATTGGCGACATACTAACAGTGACTATGAATAATTGCCTTAAACTCCATAGATCTCAGTTTTTTGCCTCTATAAAATGGGGATAACAACTTTTACCATCTAGGGTTACAGCTAAGATCATGCATAATATTATCTACAAAATAGCTATCATAGTGCCTAGAAATCATCATAGGTAATCCAAAAAATGGCTTTAATTATGATCATTATGGGCAATGAGAAACAATAGCCTAAAATTCACTTAACTGTGGTTTATAAGAATCTACTGTGGGTCAGGCCCTGAGATTCTAGGAGCAAAGAAAATCATGTTCTTTTTAAAAAAAAAATTATTTATTTTTATTTTTATAGAGAGGAGAATGGAAGGAGAGAGGGAGAGAAACATCAATGTGTGGTTGTCTCACACATCCCCTACTGGGGACCTGGCCCAAAACCCAGGCATGTGTCTTGACTGGGAATTGAGCCAGCAACGCTTTGGTTCACAAGCCCACACTCAATCCACTGAGCTACCCCAGCCAGGGCAGAAAATCATGTTCTTGCCTCCCTAACTCCCACCCACCTGTCCCCAACCATGGGCTGTATATTCACAGGGTAGAAATACAAAATAAACAAATAGACAAAATAAATTGATCACCAACCGGAGTAAGAAAAACTAGGAGGAAAACAAAAAAGCGTTCAGAGACCATGGGGGAATGAACCTGAGAAGTAGTGGGTGGGATATCATTGTAGTTAACAGTGAGTGATGCTTCCATCTTCAGAACCGAAATTTCTTCTTGTTTTGCTATGGGACAATGAAGGGCCAGAGAATCCATTAGTTTGGTTGACTCACCTAATGTCACATAATGCTGATTTCTTCTAAATCTTAGGCCCCCAATTGGAATACAAGTTCTTGTCATTTAATGTATAAGAAGGTTCTAGTCACATATATATTTAAAGGTATGAATACTGGACAGCTAGATATCTTACTCAGTTGGCCTCATTTCCTTATCCTGCCACCCCACTTGGATATCTATTGTACTGCCATCTTCAAATTTCTGACATTAAATGTGAAAACTTTTAGGAAACTTCAGACACTGAAGAGGGTCTGAGACAATTGGTTGCAAAAAGGGACATTGAAACATGCTCTCCATTGCCTAAAACATTTCTAATTAAATACTTCAATGAAGTGTGTGCCCTTTTCCAAGACCCCATGCTCCACAAGGATAACATAACTTGTCGGTTATATTTTAGAAGGAAAAAAAGTAAATGCCAAGCTGAACGGAGTCTGTCTGTCTCTCTCTTTCTCTCTGTCTCTCTCCCTCTCCATATATATAGTGTTGTTATTGTTGTTGACACAAGGGTGTTTCTCTCCTTTTACTCCAGCCTGTTTCTGCCCAGCGAGATGGCACGGCGACTGGCAAAGTCCATTCTCCATTAGCCTCCACGGTCCTATCAAACTCACAGCAGTGCTACAAAATATCAACTTGAAAAGTAATTAAGATATAACTATTCCAAAAGAGAACACATGGTTATTTAAAGTCATTGGACACCATTCAAAAGGAAAGATCTATGGAATACAAGGGCTAAGAGCCATCCTGCTGTTTCTCCCCCACTTCTCACATTAAGAAAAAGACTAATTATAAATCTCCAGCAAATATGACCTGGTAAAGAGTTTTCAAACAAAAGCCTGCAGTGAACAGGGTATCTGGCAGATCTGGGCACTTGTTTTCTCTAATAACCATTAAAGTTGTTCCCAGTAAACCATTTTACAGCAACATTAGGAATATCAGAGTTTACATTTTCGTTAATGAATTGCTGCAGAATGTGAGCGCGGCATCACGTCTCCAAGTGACTCCTTATTCTCATTTCGTCTCCATTGTGCTTCTCCCCCTCCCCTGAACGTTTCATTTCCAGTGACACGTCAGCCGTCTTTCACCAACCTCAAAGGAAAGTTGGATGTGGGGCTCACAAAGTTAAGCTGACATTTGCTCCCTTCCAATAAAAAATATTTAGTCCATTAAACATAAATAGCTGTCATTATGATACATGGACTGAGTGCAAACCTCCCGGTTCCCTCTGATGTTTATTACATCCAAACAACTGCAGTGCCTGCATGTTTTCAACTTTAGTGTATTGATTAAACTTTTAAATGGCTGCCATATAACCCAGGGACAGCGGGAAGATTAATTTGCGTCAATGTTCATCTGTAATTCATTAGCCATTTATTCTTTACAACCACATGGGCTATCAAGAAAATGCAGGCCATTTTTCACTCGGCACAGGCTGAGAACAGATTCTGAAATTTGTGCTGCATACAAATAGGTTCCCTGGGCCTGGCCAGCTAAACTGCTTGGCTTTTCAAAAGTTGAAGTTGGGAAACGGCAGTGGGGAAGAAACATTAGAAACCAGAAACGGGGAAAAACATACATCCTCAGGGTTTGTCCAGGGTCTTTTTATCTATGGATTACGGTTTCTTATTTCAGTTGGATTAAAATAACAAAACTTGTGTCTGAAAAAAAGGCCATAAATTAAATGGGTTGCCTTTCTCATCCTTCCCTCTCTACTCCTTTTCTAATCTCTTAAAAAATGCTGTTTCTGGCAGAAAACTCCAGAGAGTGTCAGTGGATTGGAAAAGTGCATAGCCTACAGGAACTTGGAGCTGTCCTCTCAGGGACAGTGGCATTTGAACCAACTCCTCCTGAAACAGTGGAATCTCACCCTGCCTTGAGTTGGGAAGGTGCCCAGCTAAATCACGGCGTGTTTCCTGAGGGAAGAGGTAAGCCATCTGGCTTCTCTACGTGCCCTTCTGACCTCCTTGGCAGAACACAAAATGCATATTAAAGGCACAAACGGAATGAGCACCCTAGTGAAAGGCCCTTCGACATGCAAGGCACTGTGGGGGCGAAGGAAGGAGGAGTCCATGTGTGGTCAGGTCAGTGCTAGAGGAGAATAAAGCACACAAGGGAAATTTTTCTTCATAACATGAATAATTAAATTGGAGAGCTAAGCACCCTGGCCTCACTGTGACTAATAACTGCAATAGTGAGCAGCACAAAAAAAAAAAAAAATCAATGGTCAGGATGACATCTGGGGAGGATCGCTGGCAGGTACCCATTTGCAAGACCTGTGAAAACCAACGTGCAGATGCTCAAGGCGATGACTTTTTCTCTGGTCTGTAATGCCCACACAAATCAAAGGCACAAGGCACATGGTAACCTTTGGTAACAAAGTCCATGAAAAAGCCAACAGAGGAGGGCTTGGGGAGGAGACTATAAATTACTCACTTATAATGTAACTGTTGCAGGCTGCTTACAAGCAAGGATAAAGGGGGCCCTCCACAAAAGCCTCCATCTGGAGCCCTCCCCGTTCCAACCCAGGAGTCACCAGTGCTAAGAATAGAAGCATACAACTTCTTTTTAGGCCCTCTGGAAAGATGGGTGGGGGATCATCATGAATCATAGAACTGCAGCTTGAGGAGTTTTATTTGGCTTGTGACGTGTAAGTGTCAAAAGGAGTGCACATGAATTGTAGAAAAATGCACTGGATGGAACCTCAAGGTCATTAGATGTAGCCCCAGCCATCTATAGGATCTGTCAACTTTATCTATTTTTTTTTTCAGTTATAAGTGCCATGGGCTTTGCACCTCACAGGAGCTCAATAAATATTTGTAGAGTGATTGATTAATTCAACCTGAGCACACAGATTCATTCATTCAACCATTCAACAAATATTTATCGACCATCTATCATATCTACATCTAAGATATAGTAGGAAACAAGTGTAGCTGCACACTGCTAGCAATAGGGGTCTTCTATCACACTTGACTTTTACCTTCATGTAAAGCCAGAATCCCAGGATATCAGTTTTAGAAGACCAGGGTCATGTTCTTTGTCTGATCTTTCTCGAGGCAAACCCTGAAAATAGTGGTGATTCATCAGCTTATGCTTGTACATTAATTGGCTGATAGCTACAATAAACTGAGTCTGAGTTGTAGAAGAATTCCAAATACAGTCTTACTGAAATTTTCAAATAACTTTAACAACAAGAATACGTATAACATCTGTAGGTAAGGTTAGGATAAGAGTTTATTGTGGGACTCCACAAATACGCTGCTTACCAAATCTGTCATTACTGGTCTTGAGTCTGAGAAAAAGAAAGGAATTTTGTGAAGGTTTCAATTAAGAGCAAATAATGCAGACAGCTATTCCTGATACACTTTCTTGAGGACATTGTGGGCTGAAAAGAATAAATAAAAATCATTGTCTCTACTCTCAGGCAAGGACCTCAGAATCTCTTTGGGAAGACAAAGTTAGCATATTAAAAATAACTAATATATGACAACAGAGAACTAGGTGTAAAATTGTTTAACATACTTTAGTTTCTCTCTTAAATAATCAATAGAAAAATATTTATGTCTAGGGAAACTAAAGTTGCTGGGGTACCAGAACTCTCACACATGAAATTGATGGATGAAAGTCCTCTGATAACATGTACTGAGAGCCTGAAAATGTTCTTAACTTTTCTCCATTTAATTCCAACTCTTGATATCTATTCTAAGGAACTAGTTCTGCATAGAGAGGAAAACTACAGTTTTTTATTATGAGAAATAGATAGTAAAGCAAGGATGAAATAAATAATAAGATATTGACTCTATAGAATATTGAGTGGCCATTAAGATGGTAATAATAAATACAATGAAGCAACATAGAGAAGCTTGAAATCATGCTAAAATAGGCTACAAATCCCCAGGTCTTCTAGGGTTACAACTATATGTTCACATTAAAAATATTGCAAGGGGATGAATATACACGATTCACAAGAGAGAGTTAGAGTTATAGAAAATGTTCTCTCTTTATCAAATGTTCAGCAAATTAATTTTGTTGGTTTTATAATTACAAAAAGTTCTAAAATGTTTAAACTCTGTGGAATAGGTCATAAATACTAGATATTGAAAGAAATCTTTGTGTCAGAGGAGCTAGAATTTGGCCTTAAAGAAAGATTTCTTAAAGAAATAGATCTTGCCCTGGCTGGTGTGGTTGGTTGGAGTATCATCCTGTAACCCAATGGTAACAGGTTTGATTCCCGGTCAGGGCACATACCTGGGTTGTGGGTTCAATTCCTGGTCTGGGAGCATGTAAAGAAACCAATCAATGCTTCTCTCTCCCATTGATGTTTCTCTCTCACCCTTCCTCTTTCCCTTCCTCTGTCTTCAAGAAAAAGCAATGAAAAAAATGTCCTTGGGCAAGGATTAAAAAAAAAAAAGCAAGAAGAAAGAAAGAAGGAAAGAAATTGATCTCAATACACAAAAAAGAAGGGAAAAATATCCCCTGCAAAGAACATTCTCAGCAAAGGCTGAGAATTTGAAATGTGCATGGCCTGAAGTAAGAATAATGAGATTTGCTGGCTGGTATAGATGGGGTGCTTTGGAGAAATAATGTTTAATAAATAACATTGGATAAATTCTTAGAAACTTCGATTATATCAGAATGTAACTATCTCCTCTCTACAGTCCCCTTTCCAAACTAATAGGTGTGTTTTTACTTTAGAATCCTACCTTAGCTCTAAGTTTATGGGTCAAATGAAATTAAAAATAATATATCACAAGGATTGCTTAAGTTTATGGTTTTCAACTTCAGGAAGTGAGTCTACATTTTATCTTTGTTAATAAATTTGAAAAAATAGTTGAGATCATTTTGAAATAGAAGAGTATGCATAATATTTGTAATTTTAAAAGAAAGTATCCAATAAAATGAAGGAAAAAAGAAAGAATTGGAGTGAATGATGAAAATTATCATTACCTCATAAATAATGCTACAATAAGTAAACAACCTGGAAAATGTAAAAAAACAGAAAGGGAGATTAATGGCACAAAATAGAAAGCAAAAAAGTAAATTACAGTATAAAGGAATTTAGACTATGATGAAGTTGACATTTTCTATCAGTGAGGAAATGAAGTGCTGGTTAATAAATGTTCAAGGGACAAAATGAACTGGCAATCCTAACCACAAAAACAGTTACATGCAAGAAAAGTGACTCTGCAATCACGACAACAAAAAATGATTGGAAACTCTCCAATCGCTGGGGATATGTGTAAGTTCAAAGGAAAAAATAATATAGAAAAATATTTTTGGATCTGACCATGTAAAAAGTTAAAAGCCTCTGCATGTTAAAAACACCATAAAAAAGTAAAGCCCAAATTACAGACCAAAAGAAAACCTTTTTTTATCATCTATAATAAGGAGTTATTATCTCTAAAGTAGTAAACATTTCTTACAAATAAAATAAAA
The DNA here is from genome assembly GCA_004027735.1 of Carollia perspicillata. Taxonomy (NCBI): domain Eukaryota; kingdom Metazoa; phylum Chordata; class Mammalia; order Chiroptera; family Phyllostomidae; genus Carollia; species Carollia perspicillata. Next base: position 45,163 of record PVKM010001478.1, read on the forward strand.
ATGATTAACATTTCCATAGGGAAATGGGTAAATAATAAGAAAAAATTTTATAACATAAAAATAAAAATAGCTAATAAACTTACCGAGTATATTCAGCCATACAAGGCATCAAAGAAATATTTTTAAAATAGGTGTTTCATTATTTTTTAAATGGCAATATTCAGTGTTTATGATCATGTAGCAAAATGAACCCTATCACACTCTCTTGGTACAAGTTTGAATTGGTACAACTTTGAGGGAAGGCTACCTGTCAATGTGTAACAAGAACTTTAAAAAAATATAAAACAAGTCAATCCAGTAAGTTTCTCTTCCTTCTCTAGGTTCAAACTCATATGAATGGCTGTTGCCTCTGAAAGGTAGTCTGAGTTGGGAGGATGATTTACTTTTCACTGAATAATGTTTTGCTTTTAAAAGAAATACTTCAACAACTGATCATTAAAAACAAAATATGTCGCAGTTCCATGAGAGGTTTTCATTATAAATGAGTTCATGCTACTATTTGTATATATTTATGTTAAATATATAATATGCAATATATATTTATATCTATTTATTTATATTACATTATCACATAGCTCTAGGAATTTTTAATTTTTATGAATTTTATGAGCCATAATTTATACCTATTTTTATTATTTTTAAATTTTTTTATTTTAATTGTTATTCAAGTGCAGTTTTCTGACTTTTACCCCCATCCCAGCCCACACCCCCAGCCCTCCCCACCTCCCTCCCATTTCCCCCCACCCTTGTTATTGCCCATGTGTCCTTTATACTTGTTCCTGTGACCCCTTCCCCCTTTCCCCTGAAATTCCCTCCCCTCTCCCCTCTGGACACTGTCAGCCTGTTTTCTATTTCAGTGTCTTTGGTTATATTTTGCTTGCTTGTTTGTTTTGTTGATTAGGTTCATGTTAAAGGTAAGATCATATGGTATTTGTCTTTCACTGCCTGGCTTATACCTATTTTTAAATATCCAAACCTATGATGTTTTACTAGTTAACTTATTACTAATTTCTAAATGCAAATTATATTAAGTCAGACAACATGTGGTTGATGCCTAGTTTCTGAAATTTGTTAAAACCTGCTTTTATAGCTCATGGTGTGGTCAGTTTTTTAAGTGTTCCCTGTATGCTCTAGAAGAATGTGTGCTCTCTGTGCACAGTTCCACATATGTCCATTAAAATTAGTCTAATTATATTAATTTTCTATATCTTTACTATTTTTGTCCATTATAACCTATCACAATAAAGCATTTGAGAACAATGCCTTAAAATCTTTGACTATTATATAGATTTTTCTACTTCTTTCCTATCATAAATAGGAAAATAAATACTTGTTTTATATAGAATTAGTTCATATTAGTATATATTGGTAGTTCAAGAATTCTAAAACATACTTAACATGAGCCCTTTGTATCATTTCAAACACTTTTTCCAGGATTATTTTGATTTTCCCCCCAGATACATGCTTTAGAAGTTCTTTTTACTTAATATATGGGTAGTAAATTTATCCCATTTTGGCCATATCAATACTTCTTTATTTTGCACTCATTTTTGAAAGACAGTTTCACTTCTAACACAATACCAGGCTAATACTTATTTTCTATCAGTATTCTGAAAATATAACTGCACTGCCTCATGGATTCCATTTTAATACTGAGAAATTTGCCTTCTGCCTCACTCTAATTGTCATTTACTATAGGGAATTTTTGTTTCTATCTAGCCACTTATAAAATCTTCCCATTGCCTTTGGTTCTCTACAGTTTTAATAATTTTGTTTAAGTGTAGATTTTAAAAATTATTCTGTTTGCTGTACATGTATGTCTTCTATGTTTACATGTCTTCCATCATTTTGAAGACTTCTTGAAATTATCATTGCATTAAGTGTTGCCTCTCGTGTCTTGCCTCCATGCTCTCTTTCTGGAACTCTGTGTGCTGGATGGAAAATGTCCTCACTCTAGTCTCTACGCCACTGACCTCTCACAGACTTTTCCTCTCACTGCATTTCTGTGTGGTAGTCTGTATAATTTCTTTAGATGTACTCATTAATTTACTAATAATTCTCCACAAGGATCTCATCTATTTAATGACTAAAGATTAAAAAAATACAGGATTATATTTTTATACTGAAGATTTATTTAGATAGTTTTCAAATTAGCTGAGTTTTCTTTATAGTCTCTAATTGCTTTCTCTGTCTTATTCCATTTTTATTTCTTTAATTATTTCATACAATTTTGTTTTATATTCAGATTGTAATAATTCCAATATCTAGTGCCCATGAGAGTTTAACTTGTTTATTTCGGTAACTCTTATTCTTAGGTAGCTTTCTTTGATTGGTAACTTCTGGTTGTGTGCTCATATATTTGCCTTTTCTCAACCCATAAAAATCTTGACAGCTTAAATTAATGATGCTTTCTTCCAGAAAAGATCTGTTCTACAGGCCTCAGAACATTTCATTAAACTTCAAGGACTGAGACTAACAAAGGAGTTTGGGGTTCACATTCCCCACATTGTGGTGAGTACAAGGCTTTACCTCCATGTTCCCATGTCTGGACTATCCCATGCTTGCTTCCTTCACTGACTTCAGGTCAGTGATTATATTGATTTTTTTCTGCCTTTGGTGATTGTTCCTATTTCTAGCTGACCCAGAAATAAATGTATTGACACAAATTATCTAGAAATAAGGTATTTTAAAGAGAATGGCTATTTGGGGTATCTCATCTGTCACACTATCTAATATGCATTTACTATTTTAACAAATCTAAACACTTAAGTGAGTAGGAATGATGGCACTAAATTCAAGGTAAATTTTACCTCAAAATAGTGACATTTAACTAATAAAAGTTTCCAATTTTTTTGGTAGATATAAGATTTGATCCCCCAGTTTATTGTCTAGATACTAGCTTAAGGATTCGGAGATGCCGTACACTTAAACGAAGGTGGTCTATGTGGCTGTAAGAACAAACTCTTCCATAGAAAAGTTTTAAGATTATATTAAATCCCCAATTTATAACCAAGGATAAAATTCTATCACAAGTATAGGAGCAGGTACAGCACATCGCAGCACAGAATGTCTTACATCTCACAGCTTATAGGGTGAATATTCAGGATCTTAAGACACGTCCATGCAAGGTATTAGAAAACTTAATTGTCCTATGCTCCTGACCTTGTATATTCAAAGCTTGCATACCTATTCTAGAAGAACGTGTTACAGTACTGTATTGTACTTCCATTTAAGAAGTTTTACAGACACAGGACTCTCCTGGTTCTTCAGCAGGTAGAGGGAGTAGTCAGGTGTAGTTGAACATTAGCCCTATCTCAATAGTTCTAGCTTTCTAGAAAGTCCATTTCTTCAGATTCCCATGAAGATGTGTGCACCAGAATAGTTATTAAAACATTATTGATAATGGCGTAATAAACTGTCTGACTCCATTTTTGATATTTGACCACTGACAGCTTATAGGTTCCCATTCCTCCACTTTCCATTTTGCCCCATAACAGAGCAAGCTGATAAGAAGGTCCAGGTGCTCCCTCCCTTGGCACCAGTGGGGAAGTCCTAGTCACTCAAACCTTGACCCACATGTAGAAACCTTCTCCCTGGCACCACTGTCAACCACAATAAAAACCAAGCTATTTGCCCCTTCACTGAAGCCAAATGGACCAGCCTGAATGCTCGTTCTGCTCTTCCAGAAAGCCTCGTAATACTAGTAATGAATATCTTCATACCCACCTGGCGTATGTGTGGTATGATCAGTCTTGACAATGGGATCCAATTTTGGAAGGTGGTGGTTAGTTCCACCCTCTGCTGAGCAACCACAAGACAATTTACTCTGTGAGCAAATTGTGAGCAGGGTGGTCTAGATGATAACTATCATCACCTGAGGAACTTCCTGCACTTGCTTTTGGATTGCTGCCGGGTTCTGCTGCCGCGTGTTCATTTCTGAAGCCTGCCGGCTAGCATGAACTTGAGCTCTATTTGTTGAGTCTTGCGCCATGCCTCCCTGATAGATTTAACCAACTTACATCAAAGTTTCAATATCGGCAGTTAGGTACATGAGTAGAGATTAGGGAGCTCCTTAAAATAGCCTTAGGTCACGTGTCTCAGCCTGGACCTATCTTGGTGCTTTAGAATAAATTTAATATCTCAATTCCAGCATAAGCTGTGACTCATGCTAGGTTCAAGGAAACAACTGTTACCCTGAGATCACTGACTGTGTCTCTCAACCAGGCATGGGCCCTGTTCTATAATCAGGGGAAAGACCAATATTGATACCTTGCGCAGTATATGAGCCCACTAAGTGCTGATTCTGTAAAGAACAGTCACTTCATTATGTGCTGAGGTCTACACTCCTAGGAACAGATCACTCACTAAGACACTGTAGAGATTTAAATGTTTCTGCTGCTGCCTCTGCCTCTGCCACCAAAACCAAACCTGATCCTCAGAGTTATAGGGAATGTACACCCACCTACCACTGAGCATAGACTCTTATTTTTAAAAATGGCCTTGAATGCTTTATCCCCACCCCTCTTAAAGGGTCAGGGGACATCCTCAGCTTATCAGACAACTGTAAAATTTCCTGACAAAGACTATATTTTATTACACTGTGAAATATAGTTTATCAATATAAACCTTACCTAAGTCAGTGTCCTACAATGAATAAAACAACAAATGCCGTGGGAGAGGTCCTTAACTTTGATACTAAATCGGCACTCTCTAGAGGAAAAAAAACATACACACATATAAATCTTAGCAGAGTAGAAAGAACTCCAAAGCATATCCAGGAATCATACAAGATAAAGTGAGGGGCAGGGAGAACTGAAATGGAGGTTCACAATTTGATGCAATTAGAAATAAAAAATATACTAAAAGATGAAAATAGAAAAGTAAAAAAGGTGTCAACTGACTCTTGTGCCTTTAAAACATAGGTTCTAAATTAACTTTGACCTCTGCTAAGCTGCATAAAGTATAAAATCTTTATGGCCTCAAGTGATACTGGGCTCAAATTAGTTATACCTGGTGGTTCACTACATTTAAAAGTCCTCCATACTCTTAGGGGAGTTACCAAAGTAACAGAGGGCATGCAGGTACGCTTCACCTTACCCACCGAAGTGCTCACTGTCTTGTCTAAATTCCCCATGGTCTTTGCACCCATTGCCCTGATGTATCCCATAGCGGACACGGATTCTCTGAAACAACAAGTGATGCACTGAAATAAAAGTAAATCTTTGACACTTAAAATCAGTTTGACAAAGTGGGAACCCAAAGCTCTCAAATGGGATTATCCCCCTGGGTTAAAGTAGTTAATACAGCCTAATATAGATTAAAACAAGGTCTACAGAAATTAAGAACCATTATAAAAAGTGTATTTAAAGGAGGAGGTCATGGTTTCTACCATACTCCCATTTAATAGTGAGATTGAACATTATTATTTTTTCTCTTGTTGCTTGTGCTTTTGGTGTCATAGCTAAGACTTTGCTAACCCAAGGTCATGAGAAACTTACTCCTGTGTTTTCTTCTAAGAGTTTTATAGTTCTAGGTCTAGAACTATACTTAAAGTAAATTACCTATTTTGAGTAAATGTTTGTGTATAGTGTGAGAAAAGCATCAAACATTATTCTTTTGTATGTGGATAGCTTGTTGTCCTAGCATCATTTGTTGAGAAGACTATTCTTTCTCCATTGAAATGTCTTCACAATCTTGTTGAAAATCAATTGACCTTAAATACAAGGGTCAATTTCTGGACTTTCTCTTCTATTACATTGATCTATATGTTTATTGTTATTCTAGTACTATACTTTCTTCATTAATGTAGCTTTGTAGTAAGTTTTGAAATTGGGAAGTGTGAGTCCTAAAGCTTTGTCTTTTCTAAAAATATTGTGTTGTTTATTCTGGATCTCTTACATTTCCTTATGAATTTTAACACCTAACTCAATTTCTATGGAAATCTCACCTAGTGCTTTGATAAGGATTGTGTTTAATCTGCAGATCAACTTGGGGAATTCTGCCATTTTATTAACATTAAGTTTTACAATCCATGAACATAGGATGTCTTTCTATTTATTTAGCTCTTCTGTAATTTTTCAGTAATTTTAAAAAGTTTTTGGAGAATTATCTGTACTTCTTTTGTTAAATTTATTCCTAGGTAATATATACTTTGTATATACTATGATGAATTAAATCTTTTTTTAAATCAATACTTTACCACTGCTCACACATTTGTGGGAAAGCTGGAGTTTATGCTGAGTTCAGCTGGGTGGCTCTTCTTATGAAGACCTGCTAGTTGGCTGGGGAGGCACTGGTCTGTGTTTTTCTTAACCTTATTTCTGATTTTTCATTGTAAATATATATAAATACAACTGCCTTTTTTTGTATATTGATTTTGTACCTTGCAACATTGCTAAGACAGTTATTAGTTCTAGTGGATTTTTAGTGATCCCCTCAGGATGTTTTCATATATAAGATCATTTGACTCCATCATCTGGCTGCTGACTATAGACCCTATCCCACTTTCTCTCTTGCCCCACATCTGGTCAAGCCAATAAAAAGCTCAGTTACTCCTTCCTTTACACTGGTAGGGAAGTCAAAACCCTACAAATCCTAGTTTGCACATAGGAACCCTTACTCCGGCCTACCCCAAACCACAATGAAAGGCAAAGCTACTTGCCCCTTTACAAAAGCCAAGTAAACAAGCTTGGGTGCATCCTCTGCTCTCTCCCCAGAAAGCCTCATAATGTAAGAAATGAATAATAAATATTTCCATACTTTCTTGGGGCATGCATGCCATCAAAGTCTTAATATCTGAACCAATTGAAGTAAAGGGAATAATGATCTCACTCTCTGTGGGGGGACCACAAAACATGGCAAAAAGTGGAAACAATTCAAACATCTTACAACAGGGAGAAGGTTAAACACAGACTTTATAAATTATATTTTTTAAGTATTTAATAATATTAGAATATGCTCATGATATACTGTTGTGAGAAAAAGAATGCAAAAATAGATATGCCATATAAATTCAATTTTCATTTTAAATATGTGCCTATATACACATATATATTTAGAAAAAGAAGGGATAAAAACATGTAAGAAGTATTTATAATTGGGTAGTAGGATCACAAGTTTATTTTTATTCCTTATAATTTATTTTTCAAAGTTTTTACGAAAAACATTTACTATTTATTTTATCATTAATAAGGACAAATAAGAGCTAAAAATCCTACCAAGGAACCACAGCATTAAAAACAGAGTTGGGGGCTCTATCACTTGACCTGGAGGTAGTATACAGGTAGAGTCCTGAGGCTTTATTCTGGGACACCTGTCTTTTATTAGCTTAATTAGATACTTGCATCTACTTAATTATAATTTCCATCAGTACTAAGTTGTTCTTCTAGAAAAATAAGCTTTGAAACAAGTTTCCTTCTATAAAGCATGTGGTTAGCATAACCCTTGTAAAATAAACACATTCAAATAACAACAAAAACCTAATGCAAAACCTTTTGGTTGGTTTTGGCATTTTAGGAGTCTCGAGTCACCTTCCTTAACATTTCTTTGTCTCAAGGGTCCATGTTCCAGATATTATTCTGGGTCCTCTTCATTATGCAAATTCTACTCAGGGGTTTCTGATTCTGCTGTCTGTTTCCTAGGTCTCTCAGGAATGCTGCTGCAAGAGGTAAACTTGTAAATGCAGTATAATATAGACTCCTTCCTATTTTATACTCACAACAATATTTCAAACTTTCCAAGGCATAGAATACTCTTCATAAAGTGACTCTTGCTTTCTTTTCTAATGCTTCTTCACCTTGAACTCAGTTCTTTAACAATATCAAATAACCTTCAGCTCCCACACCTTCCACACTTTCACACCTCTATGCTCCAAAATACCTCTTCTGCATTGCATCCTGCTCCTCATCTTCAGATCAAGTACTCCTCCTACCACCTTTCTAGATTCCTCTCCATCCAAGCAGCATCTCCAGTTGCCTCCTATGTGTCCTTATTGCATCGCACAAAAGACTTTATGGTAGCACTGAACTGAAGTACCTTGAGTGGTGAAATAATACTTCTGAAATGCTTCCTTGGACCACCTGGCCACTGTTGTTCCATTGATCTTCCTCCAGCCCTATGGTTTTAACACCATTTTCCTAATTCCTGGAATTTCTGTGAAGTGTTATTGAGCATTGGTAAGGCAGGTGAAGATAGATACCCACTCCCTTCCTGGTTTATCAAGAATAGTTCCAATTTTTTATCCATTTGACAAGTTGGTCTTCAAAGAAGGAGCCCATTGGAGGACAGAGCTCAGTAGCTATTAAAACCTGAACCGAACAGCTTAATCTCAAAAAAGACTAGACAGATACAAGCATGGGCTGCTAAGGGGCAGATCCTGTAAAGATATGGGAACAGGAGCTTCTCACAGATGGAATAGTGGCTGAAGCTCTGGCTAGGTGGAGAATCACCTCCGAGTCACAGGCTCTGGGAGACCTGACTCAACAGTGAGCCATCCATTCATTTGTATGACAGAATTTCAGAGCCTGAAGGAATTACAAAATTATCTAATCCATCTTCCTCAGTGTACAAGTGAAGAATGTATCTCCAGAGAAATCAAGAGGTGTGTTCATGTTACCTGGGCACACTACAGCTTTAAGGTAGTCCTACGGGTAGAACTGGTTCTTCTGGGTCCATCTGTGCTCTTTCTACTACACTCAGTCTACATGGAGGATCAGCCCTCTCTATGATTATCTGGAAACAGCGTTCCAGCTGAAGGATTCTAATCATCATTATTCATTTTCCTGAGTGCTAAGAAAGAAAATGATTTTAGCACTAACTTCCTTAAAAAAGAAAATATGCAGAAATGTGTGTCTGAAACTTGTAAACATCAGAGGCCTTGGGACACTCAGCTTCTTTCTCAGCCTGGTTGGAGCATGCTGGTCCTTACCCTCAGCTAGAGCTCTCTTTTCGATCCCTGCTTAGCAGCTGAGCCATTCATCTAGGGGTCTGAGTTTGAGATAATCCAGATTAAACCCATCCCCACCCCCTCACCCCAACACACACATTTGACATCACTCATCTTGGCTTAAGTTTGTCTGCCTGTACCAGCAGTGACCTGAATGCTATGCCTGCCACAAGGCCAAAAGGGAACCATCCCAGAAATGAGATGACTCATGGAATTCTGCCTTCACAGAGGCAGCCTCAACATTTTCCAGTCAAACTGCCACTCTCAGATCTTTCCCACGGTGACCCTGAAATCCATCATTCAGCACCAGTAAGGAAGGAACAAACTGAACCTTGCTTTCCCAAATTAATCAGAGCTAGCATTTTGTAGGGGCTGCACTTATCATTCCATAATATATTTTGAGAAGTCCACTCCTTTGTTAGCCTGCATGCCCAGCCCTCTGTGTTGCTTGGAAGTCCCCATATCAGCATGGTTTCAAGAAATGCTGGAAAATGATTAGAAACTGAGGCTGCAAGATGTTTTACAATGTGAATTAGTGTTCTCTGCCTCTTTTGGTTGAAACAGATCAGCTCTCTTAAACCTTTATCACTTATGTCCAGGGTAGAAAACATGCTTCCAATGATTGGTAATAGCTGCCTAAAAAGGATTCTGAGGTCCTGTTTATGCACAAAGAGGAAGTGACATAATAGATGAGTGATGTAGTGTGGCCTGGGCTATAGGAGAATAACCAGCAAATTTCCTGCATGGTTTTCATTCCTGATTTCTGTGCAGCAATGAGACTGGAGCTACAGGGTGAGGGGGGAGAGGAGTACTCATTCTGTGGAGTCCTGAGGTAGGTTTCTAGTTCCCTCAGTAGGTAACATTGGCCTGTCAATCCAACAAATATCTGGCCTTGTTGGTTCCACTCTGCCTCTCTCCACAACCTCTGACTGAAACCATCCTCTTGTAATTTGAAAACACTCCATAATGAGGCATGAGTAGCTCTTAGTCTCAGGGAAAGATGGAATCCACTTTAAATATACATTTCTCTTGAAGATAAGCTTTAGAAATACAGATTCCAAAATGGCATATGTCTTTAGTTTATACCTGGCATATCAAAATTCATTATGAAGAAGATAATAAAGACTCTTGAGTGGATGTAGAATAGAAGTAGAACCATGAGCCTTGTCCAGACCCATGGCTTGAGTGTCAAGAAGTTCAGAGTCAGGAAGTTTACAGTAAAGGTTCTCCCTCTGCTCCATGCCCCAACCCAGCCCTACCACCAACCCAACCAACCTCATCTATCTCAGGGTTCTCAAAGGGTAGTTTCTAGATCAACCACATCAGCATCATTTTTTGGGGTCATACACTGAGTTTTCTAATTTCCAAAATCTTAGATTATGCATCCAAAAAAATTCCTGCATTTGAACATTTTGAAATTTCATGCATTATAGATCTATCTTCTCCATTACAAATTTTGATAGGGCAGGGACCATATCTTTTAACTTTTTAACCTGCAAGTTTCTACTTTGATGCTGAGAAAAGAGTAGGCACATATAAATACTAATGAATGAATAACATAAGTCAGATTAACTAGTATTTGGTCACCCACAAATATGTTACCAGGGGTGTCCAACCCGCAGTGGGTGGGCTGTATGCAGCCCAGTTGGCTATGAGTGCAGCCCAACAAAAAATCATAAATTTACTTAAAACCTTTTTTTGCTCATCAGCTTTTTTTCTGTCTTTGTGTATTTAATGTGTGGCCCAAGATAACTCTTCTCCTCCCAGCGTGGCCCAGAGATTCCAAAAGGTTGGACACCCCTGTAAGCTAGACAATAACATGTGTCCTTGCATTTAGTCACCACAACAACCCTGAAAGGAAAATAGAATTAGATTCATTTTGAAGATAAGGATATGAAGGCTCAGAGATACTGGACACATTCTTCAGTACAAGTGTGAAATTAAAATTATAGACATTTGAGCCCTGGCCAGTGTGGCTCAGTTGGTTGGAGCATCATAGACCAAATGATTGCAGGTTCAATTCCCTGTCAGAACACATATCCAGGTTGAGGGTTAGATCCCTGGTTGTGAGCATACAAGAAGGCAACCAATCAATGCTTCTTTCTCTCTGTCTCTAAAAAAAAAAAAAAGCAGTGAAAAAATGTCCTTGGTTGAGGATAAAAAATATACATAGACATTAGAGTTAAGACACTGGATTCAAATAGCAGCTCCACCTCCTACAGCTGTGTGACACTGGATGTGTTACGTGAAACCTCACGTCCTCCATTGAAAAAATCAGAGCTCTTAATTGTACCTAATTCAGAGGAAAGAAATAAATAACATAGCACTGATAACAATGTCCAGATCATGGCTTCTAAATATCTTTGCCCAGCAAAAGTTATGTTTCCCTGGAGAAATGACTGACACCAGGGTTAGGGCAAGAAAACTATAGGATAGCCTGGCGTAGAAAATAAGGAACAGCACAATAAATAATGGGAGCACATAACACATGCAAGAGTCAAATGAAAGGGTCTCCAATTATGAAATCTTAAACAATTCATTAACAACATATATACTGATAGTAATGGATGATAACCCATATAATAAAATAAGATGCATGAGACCACAATAGAAAGCATGATGCACTCTTCCTTACAGTAGGATTTCAACTAATAAATGTGCAAGGAATGATGTAGGTGGAAAAATCACCATTTTGCAAACACCATGGTAATAACTGTTGCAGGTAAGTGCCACCAATGAATTCTAAAATTGGTGAATGAGACTATGATGAGAACCAAGATATTTACATAGTTTCAAAGTATCTTCCCACAAGATGCTTATTAAATACAAAGGCAAAATAGCAACTTTACAGTGGAGAAACCTGACAGATACTACCTGAGCCAAGTTATCACAGTTAACATTAAAGAAAGGGGACAAGTTGATACCATGTACCTCCTGATACAGTGCACTGAGAAAGACACAACATGCTATTCTTGTCAAATAAGCATTTCTCTAAAGAAATCTCTAGAAAATCCAAATTGAGGACTATTCCATAAAATAACTGATCTTTAAAAATATCAGTCTTAAAAGACAAAAAAGAGAATAAGAAACGATTCCAGATTAAAAGGAACTAAGCAGACATGACAACTAAATACAGTGTGTGATCCTGAGTTGAGTTCTAGCCTAAAAAAAAGAATATTAGTGCAACCAGGGGAGAAATTTAAATAGTGCCTTTAGGTGAGATAATAGTATTGTATCAATGTTTAATAATTGTTCAGTGGTTATATAAGACGTTAACACTTGGAAAATCTGGGAGAATTCTTTGGACTATGTTTTCAACTTTTTGTGAGTTTTAACTCGATTCAAAACGAAAGGTTAAAAAAAGTATACTGCCTGATACCTACTAAAACTAACAATTTAGAAAACCAAATGCCCATCAACTGATGAATAAATAAACATTGTATATCTACACAATGTAATATTATTAGACTATTAAAAGCGATGAAGTATTGACACACACTGAACATGGATGAACCTTAAAAACACCTTGTTAAGGGAAAGAAGCCTGTCACAAAATACCACATTTTATAATGTAATTCATATGAGATGCCCAGACCAGACAAACCTATGAAGACAGCAAGTAGATGAGTAGTTGACAGAATGTGGGGGGTACAACAGAATGGAACATGATTGTTAATGGATAATGGGATTTATTCTGGGGGTGAAAAAGTCTTAGAATTAGAGAATGTACAACTCTGTAAATTATAGCCCTGTAAATATACTAAAAACTATTGAACTGTTAGACTTTAAATGTGTGTTTTATTGTATGTGAAATCTCAATAAAGCTGTGTTTTTTTTAAAAAAAAACAGTGTCTGACACATAATAAATGCTCTATAAATGGGGCACATTATTACGATGATGACAACGATCTCTAGTATTATTATTGCCATCATTGTTTTCTCTTAACTGAAGCTCATGGCCTTTCCTGCATTAACTTGAAAGACCTCTCAGTGGATGAGTGGATTGGTTATATAATAATGACTGAGCTATTATGGTCTTTTTCTGTCCACTTGGAATCCTCCCTGGCTGATAACCCCCCCCATGTGATCTCCATTTCTGTGATTCTGTTTCTGTTCTGGTTTGCTTAGTTTGTTTTTGTTTGTTTGTTTTTTTGTTTGTTTGGCTTGGTTATTGATAGTTGTGAGTTATTTTTCATTTTACTGTTCATATTTTTGATCTGCCCTTTCTCAGATAAGTCCCTTCAACATTTCATATAATAAGGGATCAGTGATGATGAACTCCTTTAACATGACCTTATCTGGGAAGCACTTACCTGCCCTTCCATTCTAAATGATAGTTTTGCTGCATAGAGTGATCTTGGATGTAGGCCCTTGCCTTTCATGACTTTGAATACTCCTTTCCAGTCCCTTCTTGCCTGTAAGGTCTCTTTTGAAAAATCAGCTGATGGCCTTATGGGAACTCCTTTGTAGGTAACTGTCTCCTTTTGTCTTGCTGCTTTTAAGATTCTCTCCTAACCTTTAATCTTGGGTAGTGTAATTATGATGTGCCTTGGTGTGATCTTCCTTAGGTCCAACTTCTTTGGGCTCTCTGAGCTTCCTGAATTTCCTGGAAGTCTATTTCCATTGCCAGAATAGGGACATTCTCCTTCTTTATTTTTTCAAATAAGTTTTCAATTTCTTGGTCTTCCTCTTCTCCTCTGGCATCCCTATAATTCAGATGTTGTGATATTTAAAGTTGTCCTGGAGGTTCCTAAGCCTCTCCTCATTTTTCAAATTCTTGTTTCTTCATTCTGTTCTAGTTGAATGTTTATTTCTTCTTACAGCTCCAAACCATTGATTTTAGTCCTGGTTTCCTTCCTTTCACTGTTGGTTCCCTGTACATTTTCCTTTATTTCACTTTGAATAGCCTTCCCTTTTTTCTCTATTTTGTGACCATACTCAACCAATTCTGTGAGCATCCTAATCACCAGTGTTTTGAACTGTGCATCTGATAGGTTGGCTATCTCTTTATTGCTTAGTTGTATTTTTTCTGGAGCTTTGAACTGTTCTCTCATTTGGGCCAAGTTTCTTTTTTTGTCTCGGCATGCCTGTTATGTAGTAAGGGGTGGAGCCTTAGCTATTTCTCAGGGCAGGGTAACCTACCTCTTTGTGTTGTGTCACTGTATGTGGGTGAGGGGTCTGAGAAAGGACAATGCTGCTTGTAGAGCTCTCTGCCAACTTCTAGTCACTTCTTCTGCTACCCACAAGCAAATTGGGCACTTCTAGAGCTGATGTCTGGGTGGGTGGATTTCTATATGGTCTAGGACCCTGTGGGTCTCTCCAAGGAACTCTCCTGTGAGGCTGGGAGTTTCTCCCACCACCTCAACACCCACAGTTGTTTTCAGTAAGAAGTTCTGAGGCTTTATTTCCCCACACTGGAACCCTGGGTTGTGCATTCTGTCTCGATCTCAGTTGTTCCTCCCAGTTTATCTGCATGCAAATGTGCAACCACCCTGTCTACCAGCTGCCACTTCACCTGTCTCCATCCTCCAGCCTCCACCTTGGTGTGAGTCCTCTCCATCCCCCGGCTGCCTGCCCTGGCCCCTCCTACCAATCTGGATGAATGTTTCATCTTTTTTTAAAAAAGTGTTTTATTGTTGTTCAAGTACAGTTGTCTCAATTTTTCCCCCACCATTACTCCCACCCCATCCATCCACACCTCCCATCCTTGATCCTACACCCCATTTGTTTTTAACTCCTTGGCTATTGGACTTCCATACAGTTTGATTTTCTGTCAGTTCTGGTTGTTTTTCATTTTTAAATTGTTGTCCTTCTTTTGGTTGTGTGAGGAGACACAGTGTATCTACCTATACCTCCATCTTGGCTGGAAGTTCAGCTTTATAGATTTCTTTTGATTTCCCTTTCTGTTTACTAAATGATTGATTAAAGTATTTTCACCTTTCAAAAGGTTGCATTACTGCTATGCATCCTTGTTCAGCCCTCAGTGCATCAGGTGAAAAGCTCTAGGTGTGCTTGCTATAGGTGCAAATAATTGACTAAGATGACCAAAGTTGGAGTTTTTATAGAAAGGGACCGGGGAAAAATTCTACAGGACTTTGCATGGCAGGAAGAGGATGCTTGACATACAGGTGGTACCTTGTACAGGGCCACATTTCATCCTTTGCAGTTGCAGACCACCTCCTATCTTTGGAAGCGTAAATGCTGAAGCCAGAGTAAACACCACCTTCTCTCAGGTTTAAGTGCAGCCTCAGAGAGCTGAGGGCTGCCATTAATCTTGAGGAGCCTCCAAATGCAGTAGTTGGCTGGGATTTATGATAGGCTTTTGAGGCTTTCTCATTGCTGGTCACAACCCCGAGTCCTTGATTATTGTGAATGAAGCATAGCCAAAGAAAACAATGCTGATGGCTGAGCACAGGCAGAGCTAGCCCTGTTGTGTCACATCAGAACTCACAAACAATTGTTCTGATTTGTACACCCATGAAGCAGGCTTTTCTGTAATTAATGAATGCCCATGGAGGTCTCCACAAGAGGAAGCTCTGGTATTCCAGGAGAAAACAGAGAGGGAGAAGGCCAAAAGGAATTGCTCTGTGAGACTACATTCTTAACTCATTTGTTCCGAATATCCTCCAGTCATACATGTGAGAAATGACATGTGAGGGCAAGGGGCAACAGTTCAGAGATAAAATAAGTTGCAGGCATTTAAAGTACTTGCCAAAGAAAAGTGCTCATCTGATAAAAATTTAGACAGGAAGGATGCCAAAATCCAGGAGAGACACAACTGAGAGATGTGATGAGGTGATTGCTGCTCCAGCTGTCAGACTTGTCAATGGTATGGAGATGCCAGATTTTAACTCAAATGCAATGTCAGCCCAAAAGCTGCCTCTATTTCTCTGCATGGTTTTCATTAAGAAAGCACTAAGACTTGGTTCCAATTATAAATATACTATTTGGAGTCAGTTCAAGATGTAAATTTGTTGGTTGGTCTGTCTCTTCAGAAATTGGATTGAAGTAGGAGAAAGAGAATGCGATATGACACCTTCAACCTCACCCTACTGGAATGGAATGAGTAGGGGCTTACTTGGTTAGAGTTGTAGGCATGTTGGAAGACAAGACACGAATGACAGGGTACAGACTGAATTGCCTCGAGAAAGGCAAAGTTTACCATATTCTTTTTCTTTAATTGGAAGGCAAATTTTATTGCTTTTTTACTTTTTAATATATTTTATTGATTATGTTATTACAGTTGTCCCAATTTCCCCCTCCACTCAGTACCCCCTTTTCCCTTTGGCATTCCCCTCCTTAGTTCATGTCCATGGGTCATGCATTTAAATTCTTTGGCTTCTCCATTTCCTTTACTGTCCTTAACATACCCCTGTCTATTCTGTATCTACCAATTGGTACTTCTTAATCCCTGCACCTTTTCCTCCATTTCCCCCTTCACCCTCCCAACTGATAACCCTGCAAATGATCTCTGTATCTATCATTCTGTTTCTGTCTGCTTGTTTGCTTAGTTTTTTACATTCAATTGTTGATACTTGTGAATTTATTGCCATTTTAATGTTCATAGTCTTTAACTCGTTTTTCTTAAATAAGTGCCTTTAACATTTCATAAAATAATGGCTTGGTGATAATGAACTCCTTTAGCTTTTCACCTTGTCTGGGAAGTACTTTATCTACCCTTTCATTCTAAATGAAAGCTTTGCTGGGTAGAGTAATTTAGGTGTAGGTCCTTGCTTTCATCACTTTGAATACTTATGGTCAGTCCCTTCTTACCTGCAAAGTTTCTTTTGAGAAATCAGCTGACAGTCTTATGGGAACTCCTTTGTGGGTAACTATGTGCTTTTCTCTTGCTGCTTTTAAGACTCTCTTTTTATCTTTAGCCATTGGCATTTTAATTATGATGTGTGTTGGTGTGGCCCTCTTTAGGTCCAACTTGTTTGGACTCTGTGCTTCCTGGACTTGTATGTGTATTTCCTTCATCAAATTACGGAAGTTTTCTTTCATTATTTTTTCAAATAAGTTTTCAATTTCCTGCTCTTTCTCTTCTCCTTCCAGTACCCCTATGATTCAAATGTTGGTACATTTGAAGTTGTCCCAGAGGTTCCTTAGTCTACCCATTTTTTGGATTCTTTTTTCTTCTTGCTCTCTGATTGAATGTTTTTTTGTTTTTTTCCTTATGTTCCAAATCATTTATTTGATTCACAGCTTCATTCACTCCATTATTGGTTTCCTGTAATTTTTTTATTTTTATAATTTTTCACTGTATTTTTATTACCATTTAGTCCCCTTAAAGCACCTCCACAAAACACACACACACACACACACACACACACACACACACACACAACCACCACACTGTTGTCCATATCCATGAGTCCTTTTTCCTTTATGGGGGTGGAGGGATTGAGCAAAAATAATTGAATAAATTTTTTTTTACTTCACTTTCTGCCTGGGTCTTTTTTTATGCCATTGAAGTACACAATGAGTACCTTGAGCTTCCTAATAGCCAGTGTTTTGAACTCTGCCTCTGACAGATTGCTTATCTCCATTTTGTTTAGTTGTTTTCCTAGAGTTTTGTTCTGTTCTTTCATTTGGGCCATATTTCTTTGTCTCCTCATTTTGGCAGCCTCCCTGTGTTTGTTTCGATGTATTAGCTAGAGCTACTTTCACTCTCTGCGTTAGTAGTGTGGCTTATTGTAGAAAAGCTCACCAGTTAGTTGAATGGCATGGTGCCTTAGGTAATCACCAAGGCGGAGCAGCAAGTATGAACCAGGTTGACAGAGTCTCTGATCTGCTGTCACTGCTCTGTGGCTCTGTGTGGGGGAGGGCACAGCAGGAGACAATGCCACTGCCTTGCCTCTGGAGTTTTGTCTAGGAGAAAGCTGTCCCCTGGCATTTACCCTGCTGCCAGACACTTCAGATTCTCCCTGTATGCCACTGGTACCCTTTCAGCTGTTGTGAAAGGTTCAGCAATGCCTGGAACCCAGAGGGAGTGAGTCTGCATAATTCCCAAGTCTGTTGTGGGACCTTTAAGAGGAGACCCCTGAGAATCCCAGTTTCTTCTACCACCCCAACCCCCTCTGTTTTTTTACAGTCAGAAGTTATGGGGACTTATATTCCTGGCACTGGATCCCTGGGCTTGGTGGTATGGTGTGAGGCTGGGATCCCTCACGCCTGAGGTATCCCTCCTGATTTTTACCCACCACACGTGGGTGTGGGACCATTTGTTCAACATCTCTGTATCTCTGCATCTCAGTGAGTCTCTGTGTCTCCAACCCTCCTACTCATTTGGATGAATGTGACTTTTTTAATTCCTTGGATGTTAGACTTCCATACAACTCAATTTTCTGATGATTCTGGGTTACAGTTGTTTTGTATTTTAGTTGTAATTTTTGTTGTGGTTCTGTGATGAGGCAAGCTGTGTTTACCCATGCCCCATCTTGACTGGAACCATATTAGTTCTTAAAGGTCCCACCAGAAACCTATGGTATGAAAAGTGACAACTCTATAATTTTGGAATGTAAAACTAGATCAGGATTCCATGTTATCATAAATGTTGGCCATAAATATAGGCCTAGGTGCATGTGAAATATGAGACTGTATGCAGCATTGTACTCCACCTGCTTGCTTAAAATATAAAGGATAAACATATAAGGAGAAAGGAAGAACATTTTTTTAAATGAAAGAAATAGACTAGGACCGGGGGAGTCCATCTCCCATAAGAGGGATGTCAAGGAACTGGGTGAAGAAAAAGAAAACATTTTAAAGCTACTAATACAATTTTTGTTATTAAATGCTTATTTATTTTCATTTAAAGAATTATTCTGTCCATACAATCACAAAACTGACCATAATACTCCCTTTCTCCTCGTTATACCTGCCAATCCAGCACTCTTTCTAATTTCTATACTTAGCAGAGTAACCCAGGACTTTTTAAACATCAACTTTTTAGCCAGTCATGCAGAGTCTCCTGGATGTGACAAACACCCACATTTAGATCCCAAGTGCACTGTCACAAAGGAAGCATTAGGGTCAGGAAATTCAGGTAATATTAACAAGTTCATTTCAAAGATGGCTTGCTTTGTGTCTCTTCTGCTTACAAGTACATAGCCAAGTCTGATGTATAATAATCAATAGCTTCAAAGAGATTCTGGGTCAAAAGATGGTTTTCTGTGATTCAATCCACCTAAGACAGAACAAATTTTTCCTTCACCAGCTGAAACAACTAAAGCACTGGATAGAATATATGAAGGCAGAATTTCCAATCATTTAGTTGTATTGCAGCACAAGATAGTGTGCCCTGATGGGGGAGGGAGAAACAAATGAAATGATTTCTAAGATTGCCTCAGTTAACTGTCTGGAGAAAACTCACAAGTCACACTATAGGAAGCAGAGTCCCAGGTAAGCCCAGAGTCTCTCAGATACAGGAGGCAGAGCTGGGGGCAAGAGGAGGGCAAGGTGGACAGAGTGCAAAAGGCAGGGGAGAAAGCTGTACCACAGGAACCTCAGAAGACTGCAGAGAATCTGCTCTAGTCTTTGGCTGATCAGGGCATGTGTATAAGGCAAGTACATAAGTCTGGGAAGAGAACTACCTAAAAGGAGCACAGGAAACAATCACCAGACATTACACTGATCTGTGAACACTTTCTAACTAGAACAGAAAATCTAGTAAATCATGAAGCTTTGGGAAGAGTACCCAGAAGGATGTAGGCTCAACAGTAGAGTAAAATTATCCCTGGATTAAGGTTGATTTTGTCCCAGCTAACAAAGCTTAAAAGTAAGTCCATCAATATGTGAATGATTATATAAGGCATGATATATACATGAATATTATTCAGCAATAAAAATCTTGCCATTTGCAACAACATGGATGGACCTAAAGGATATTATGTTAACTGAAATAAGTCAGACAGTGAAAGAAAAATACCACATGATTTCACTTATATGTGAAACTAAAACAAATGAATAAGCAAAACAAAACAGAAACAGACCCATAGATAAGGACAGCAGACTGATGGTTGCCAAAGGGGAAATGAGGGGAGGGATAGGAATAAGAAAAAATTAAGAAATAAAGGTGAACAAAAATCTGAGCAGACAACGAGAATTTTTTTTTAAAAAAGGCCTAAAAGTAAAAAGAAAAGAAAATTTCATTTTCTGGAACATAACTATTTATAAAATGCAGGAATGATGACAAAATGCCAGTATAAGTACCATGATGAAATGTAGTAAAATGAAAGATTCATTTTTACACTTGCATTAAGTTTTTTGAATTATATATGTTTTCTTTTTTATATTTATATTGCTTCAATAATTACTACCTAACTTAAATATATGAATTATGTAAAAGTTGGAATCTAAGTTCTTAAAAAATAGCAAGTTAAGAAAAAAGAAATTAAAGGCATACACATTGGTAAAGAAGAAATAAAACCATTTTTATTTGCAGAGAACATGACTATCTATATAGAAAACCCAAAGGAATTTACAAAATAACTCCTAGAACTATTAAATGAGTTCAATAAGATGTCAGGATATAAGATTAGCACACAAAAATCAATTGCGTTTTCTATATACTTAAAATGGATAAGTAAAATCTGAAATGAATAATGCAATATCATTTACAAATTGCTGATAAAATATGAAACACTTAGGTATAAATCTAATAAAGTAGGTATAGGATCTTTATAATGAAAATTATAAAATGCTGGAAAAAATAATTTTTAAAAGACCTAAGCACTTGGAGAGACATATCATGTTCATGGATTTGAAAACTCATCATAGTAAAGATGTCAGTTCTTCCTAAATTGATCTATAGTTTTCACAAAATGCCTACTAAAATCTAAATACATTTTTTATAGGCATAGGCAAGCTTATTCTAATATTTATATGAAAAGGTAAAGGAGCTAGAATAGCCAAAACAACTTTGAAATGAATAAAATGGGGGAAATCATTCTTCTGAATGTTAAGGTTTATTATATAGTGTATTAATTAAGATAGTACCTCAGAGAAGTTGTGGGTTTGGTTCCAGACTATTGCAACAAAGCGACTATCACAATAAAGTGAGTACTATAAAGCAGATGGGAATTTTTTGCTGATGGAGAGTCTTGCCTTTAAGTTGTAAAAACACAACATCTGTGAGGAACGATAAAGTGAAGTGCAGTGAGACAAGGTGTGCCTATATCGGTGAAGAGTTATATTGATCAATGGAACAGTATAGAGAACCCAGAAAAAGATCCATACAAATATGATCAATTAATTTTGACAAACAAGCAAAACAATTCCATGGAGGAAGAAGAGCATTTACAATAAATCCTAAACAGTCCTGGGGACAACTGGACCTTCATTAGCCAACCTTCCCCCAAAAAAGAACCTCAACCTAACCTAAACCTCATTCTTTATTTAACACAGAGATCATCAATTTAAATGTAAAACATAAAAACTTAAAAATTCCAGAAAAAGGTCTTTGGAATCAAGAGCTAGGCAAGACTTCTTACAGTTAAGACCAAAGCAAAATTCATAAGAAAAAATGGGCATTTTGGAACTTATTAAAATTAAAAATATTTATAAAATGAAAGATGTTTATTAAAGATGCAGAGAAAAAAGTATATTTTCTGGCAAAATACTAAATTAAATTAGAAGTCAATAACAATGAACTACAAAATGACTCAAATTTTGAAACAAAATATGAAATAAGGCTTAATGTAAAAAACAAGTCAAAACTGAAATTAGAAAGTATTTAAAACTAATTAAAAATTACACACAAAAATTTGGGGATACAACTGAGGCGTTACTTAGAGCAAATTTTATAGCACTAAAAGCAATGTTAGAAAAGAAAAAATGTTTCAAGTCAATGACATCAACTTCTACAAACTTTAAAAAGAGTAAATTAAAAACAACTAAGCAGTGAGAAATAATAATAAAATAAAAATAAATATCAACAAAATTGAGAAAAAAAACAAAGATTGCCTTGGAAAAGATCAATAAAACCATATGCCTCTAGTTAGACTTAATTATAAAAAATTCATAGATTAGTCATGAAAAAATGATAGAAAGCAAATTACCAACATTAGGAATGAAAGGAGTGACGTCAATATTGATTCTACAAAAATTAAAACGATAATAAAGGAATTTTATGAACAATTTTATTTCAATAATTTTGACAACAGAGATGAAATGGAGAAATTCCTTGAAAGATATAAAACATAAGTCTATCCAAGAAAGAAATGTAAAGTCTGAACAAGGGGGAACCCCCCAAAATGGAATTATCTTCTGTTGGGCGAGCCCTTGTAGTACAGGCTTCCCCAGTTAGAAGAGTGTTCTAGGAACGTATCTGTATCAGTGTGTCAGTGAGAATTTGAAGACTCTTTCAGTGTCTGACCATTTCATGATGGGTGATTTATGAGTGCACCTGCCCACACACAGTACTGAGAATTCAGCAGTTTTGACCAGAAAGGCTTGCCCTTTCCCTCCCTATTCATCCAGTCTCTCCCTGAGTGACTCTTTTTTTGTTTCCCTGGATGAAAACAGTCCCCAAAGGGAAACGTTTTGCGGATGTGGAAGAGGTGAAACAAAAAAAACTGCAGAAGCACTCAAAATCAATGTGTTCAAAAACTGTTTTGAGCAGTGGAAAAACATCTCGATAGGTGTATTACGTCAAATGGAGAGTACTTTGAAGGTTGACTAAAGTTTAAACATTTAAGAATAAACACATAATTTTTTAATAAATAAATTCTGTTTTTTGGGTCCCCCTCATATATATTAAAGAAAAATTAGTTTTTAGTTAAAACCCTTCCTGAAATCAGGAACAAAGGATGGCTACTTTTAACATACTGGTTTAGCATTTTACTGGGTGTTCTAACCAGTATAATAAAAGAAAAAACAGAAAAAAGGCAATCATATTGAAAGGAATAAGTCGAACTATTATTATTTGCTAAAGACACGATTATCTATATAGAAAATCACACAGAATGTAGAACTATAGCTATTGAAATAAAAAAAAAGTTTTTTTCAATAGGTAGCAGGATTCAAGATTGATATAGAAATATTACTTGAATTTATATATAAAAGCAACAAGTAATCAGAAATTGAAATTAAACATAAGATAAAAATATGAAATACTAAGAGATCAATCTGGAAACTAAAAACTACAAAGCATTGCTGAGGATAATTAAATAATACCTGGATAAATGGGAAGTATTCTATGTAAATGAATTGGAAAAATGGATATCATTAATATTTCAATGATATTCAAATTGATCTATAGGCTTAAGAGAACTCCAATAAAATACTAACAGAATTTTCTTTTATAAATTCACAAATTAATTCTAAAGTTTACACATAACTTTTTAAAAAATAGCTAAAATAGTTTTGAAAAACTTGAACAACTTTGGAGAACTTAATCTACCTGATTTATATTTAAGACTTAATGTAATATAAAGCTACAGAAATCGAGACTGTGTAGTATTGGTATCAAGATAGACAAATAGATCAATGAAACAAAACAGAAGGTCCAGAAATATACCCACATGTATGTGATTTATTTTTTATAAAGATGTCAAGGCAATTCAATGAGCAAAGAATAATATTTTTAACAGATGATGCTGGTGCTGGAACAACCAGCTAGTCATGGACAAAAAAATATTATCTCACACTTGATACAAAAATTAACTGGAAAGGGATCATAAATATAAATGCAAGAACTGATACTATAAAACTTCTAGGAAAAGAAACTGTAAAATTTCTATTAACCTTGGATTTGGCAGAAATGTCTTAAATATCACTCCAAAAGCAAGAACTATAACAGATAAAATCAATAAATTAGACTTTTTTAAGATTATACATTTTTATTCTTCAAAAGACACTGTTATGGAAATTTTAGAAAAATAATCAACTATAGCCTTAGAGAAAATATTTGCCAAACATACATCTAATAAAGGACTTAATATCCAGAGTATACAGGATACCCTTAAAACTCATTAATAGAAATACAACCCAACCAAAAAAAATAGGGAAATGATGTAAAACAGACCTTTCACCAAAGTAGATATATGAGTGGCAAATAAGCACACAAAAAGAGAATTCAAAATCATTTGCCATTAGAAAAATATAAATTAAAACCACAGTGAAAAACAATTACACACTCTTAAAATGGCTATGATTAAAAGATTGACTATACCAAGTATTGGTAAGGATTTGCAGCAACTGGGAAAATAGAATGATACAATGCCTTTAGAAAATAGGTTAGCAGTTTATTTAAAAGTTAAACATACCTTTATCATATAAAAGCATGCATACAAAAGTGTGTATAACTACCTTACTTGAAATCAAGTTAAAATTGAACTGATTAAATATTTATTCAATATAAATCAATAAACAAATTATTGTATATCTATGGAATGGAATATTAGTCAGCAATAACCATTTTAAATAAACTACTAATATATGTACCATGATTGAATCCCAAAAATAATTATTTATTTATTTATTTTCAAACTGAACAAGAAAGTTTATTTAGAAAACCAGGGAGGTAGAAGAGAACGGTAGAAGAAGGGGGCTCAGGAAACAAATTGTGGAGGAAAAAGAAGGGCCCTTGCAGTTTAGGAGAAAGAGAGAGGGAATGAAAACATGCCTGATGGAAGGGGTAGGGAAGGATGCTGGTGTGCTGTCTTGCTTTCTCACTTTCTAGTTTTCTTGCTTTCAAGTTTCCTTGCTTTCGCTTTCTATTTGGGTCCTCTGTCCTACTAGCTTTTCTTTTCTTTTATTATTTTTTTCTTTCTTATTATTTTTATTGAGGTATAATTAGCATATTAGTCTCAGGTATACAACATAATGACTTGCTATTTGTATATATACAAAATGATCATCACAGTAAGTCTAGTTAAACACCCATTACCTCATTTTGTTTTTTTCCACCACTTCCCCTGACTCCAGCCATTCCCCCCACCCACCCTCAATCCTACCCCCTTTTGGCTTTCTCCGTGTGTCCTTTATACATCTTCTTTGATAAATTATGCTGAGTGAAGAAGCCAGACCAAAAACAGCACATACTGTATGATTTAATTTATATAACATTAAGACAGGATGAAATGATCGATATAGGAAGAAATTAGATTATAAATTGCTTAAAAGGAGAAGTAAGAGATTCCTAAGGGGTGCAAGGAAAATTTGGGGATGATAGACATGCTCAGCATTTTGATTGTGGTGAAAGTTTCATGGGTATATACATATGTCAAATTTTATTGAACTGTATAGTGTAGATCTTAGCAGTATACTAAATTTCAATAACAATTCTTTAAATCTGTAGGAAAGAGAAATTTGTCTTCTAGTGTCAGGAATTTTTAATGAAGCCCCATGGAGATCATCAAAGCTAAGTAAACGTTTTAGAAACTAGGACCCGATGTTAGTTTTTCTACAGCATTTTTAATCCAAATCACTTGGTGTAAGGAAAGGTTACTCATGTAATTTGAGCACCTACTATTTCTAGACCTCTCATGTATGGTATCATTGTTATCTTATATGTTCTACTAGATAATTTCCTTGTTTTAGAAAGGAGGAAACTAATGGCTAGAGAAGTTAAGTTACTATGAATGTAGCAACCATAAACAGAATAGGAGCATAGAGTCTGGAGCACAGTTTTGAATCCCGACTCTATCTCTTAGTGCTGGACAATCTTGGGAAATTGCTTAAACCCTCTATGCATTAGTTTCCTCATCTGAAAAGGTAGGTTTTTACATTACCTATTTTATAGGGTTGTGGCATATAGAAACAACTCAACTAATTATCACTTTACTTGTTATTTTTTCCCATTTCTTATTTCCATAACAGACTGTAAATTATTGGAAGATGTATCTTAAACCCACCTTACCTCAACCGTAATAGGTTCTGAAGAGCTCCATAATAGGTTCATGAAGACATACCAGAAGTATCTCAAATCCCCACACTCAAGTCCATTCTCAATATACCTCCTAGAGCAGACTTTGGTATTCTCTCAACTAGGATCATTCTCACATGAATCCAAAATCCTTCCTCTGAGACACTTTTAAATGCATTTCCTCTGCATTCTTCAGGGAAAATCAGTTCCCAAATACCCTCAATATTATCTCTAGAATCTCTCTTTCATTCCCCCTTCATTTTCTATTGACCTGACTGTAAGCCCCCAATATCTTAAAATATCACAATATTTGTAACTACAATATTATAACAGTGTAATCATTATAATATTATAATGCCTACAATTATAGGCATTATAATATTATAATCATTTAATCATCCTTCTGAACTTTGATGTCTCACTGATCCACTACCACCTATAAGTAATGTCTTAAAGCTTTAGTATGCATAGACTACAGGATGCAAATCTAGAGATCAAGATTAAAGAGGCAATGCTATGGCCTAGAAGTATATACATTTAACATCCTTCGCCGGGGGACATAATGCATCTGGACCATAAACTGTATTCTGATAATGACTGTCTTACATGTAATCATAGCTTTAGGAAGAAAATTTCCATGTTAGTAAGAGTAAATTGCCCTTTATTCAGATATCTAACTTCAAAGTCTAAGCTGTTCACACAGTTAAAACTGTGTCAAGGTGCCTAAGAGTCAGTGGCATCTCCATTCCCACCTTTACCCTTCAAGCCCTGTCCCAAGGCTAGTGTCATTCATGGACCTCAGCCCTGGGAGCAGCATAATCAGCTAAAAACCCTGAGAGATACCACATCTCTCTAGCCATAGTTGCTGGAAAAAGTAGCTTCTCTTCTCCAAAGAGTGTGAAGAGAGTGCCCATTTCTTTCTTCTTTTCTCTTACTGCCTCTTCCCAAAATAGGTGTGACAGTACATGGACCTAAAGCCCTGACAGAAACCTGATTTTCTAGCCAAAGGAACCAGGAAAGGGATCTCATGGGAGTCATAGTGTGCAGAAATCTTAGGAGGAGAGAGAGCTGGGTAAGGAAATCCACTAATTTTGTGTACATGACACAAGCTGCAGAATCAATCTGAACTATGAGTGCACAAAACAGACTAAAACTAAAACATAGTAAAAGCTCTGAGAACAGTTTGGCCTTTAACAGAGGCAGGAAGGTAAGGGTTGGATGAAATAGGTGAAGGTGGTCAGTATGTATACGAACTTCTAGTTATAAGATAAAAAAGTTCTGGGGCTATAATGCACAGTATCGTGGCAAAGGTTATAATATTGTATTGTATATTTGAAAGCTGGTAAGAGAGTAGACCTTAAATTCTAAGGCTTGAAAGTTCTCACCATGAGAATGAAGAATATAACTAGGAGGTGATGGATGTTACTAAACATTGTGATAACTGTTAAACAATATATATATGTACATCAAATCACTATGTTATACATCTTAAACTAATACAGTGTTATGTGTCAATTAAATTTTAATAAAACTGGGGAGGGGGGAAGCCAGCCTTTATCTCTCATAAATGTACTAATTTCACTCATCAGAGGAATCAGGCCAAGGAAAGCTCATTTTAGGCCCTTTGCTGGTGCCCAAGGAAGAATCCTAGGGCTGAACCTATCAGGGCTCTTCACTTGGGATTGAACACAGAGTCAGAGATGTGTCCTATAGAGTTAAAAAAAAGTGTATCATAAAATAAAGAAAACATCAACAATCTTTTACTCTCTGGTTTTAATATCATTTAACACAATAGAGTTATAAAAAGGGAAGATGTCAAGAAGTCCTCATGATACATATTAATTTACTAAACTTCCCATTTTTGTATCTTGATGGATCTCAGAAGTTGAGACCAATAAGCTACAGGTAAGCATTTCTAAATTCTAAAGTGCTCCAGATGTTTAAGTTAAAACATCTCCAATAATCTAATAATCTTTCTAAATGCTTCATTTTTAATTTCATCCCTATTATTCCTACCATTAAGTCACTGCCCTGGTGATAGAACTTCTTGTTCTTCAACTCACATGAAATGTCTATAACCTATTTTTCGAACTCGTTGATAAATTATTTTTTACTGTGTTTTGCTATGCAAGTTGAAGTTCTCTTTAAGAGGACAATTCTATGTCGAGTTAGAGAAGCCTCGAAAAACCATAACTCACACATATAGGATATCCACAGGCTGTTTAAACCCAATGCAAGTCGTTTCCATTGGAGAAGAAATCTGTTAAGCCATTAAGTCAGTTGTTTTTCTTTTTTCCTCTAGACAAGATAAAACTGAGTAAAGAGTGCCAAGACAATGTTTGGAGAAACTAATGGATCTAGAAGTAACCCTTAATTCACAAATTATATTTCCTGCTTTGTCACTAACATCTATCAATTATGTAACATTAGTTATATATTAAACCCAACTTGAGCTCAGTTTTGACAACTGTAAAATGCATGGGTTGGCATGGGAATCCTTTGAAGTTTCCTCCAGCTCTAACATTGTATGCCTCTAGAAATGATTGATTTTTTTTCACTTTGCAATTTAGTATTTTTTATCTCATGTAGAGTATTAAATACCCAACCTAGATATACAATAAATCTTGGTGCAGCATGAAAATAACACCACTGTATGGTTTTATAATAATATAAGTATATAGCAGTATTATATATGAATGGCTTCCAACACTAATTCTTCTAGTAATACCTAATATATTGGGGGGGGAGTCAATAAAGAAGAGAGCTACACATGAATTTCAGACTTCATCTAATGGCACTTGAGAAGTCAGAAAAAGAAGATACGATTTTCTCCTGTTTCTTCTTTTTTGTTAACTTCTCTGAGATTGTTTCTTCATCTATAAAGTTAGGATAATCATAAGCAACCTAAACAACTTATGGGAAATCTAGATGTAATAATGTAAGTAAAATGATTAGCTTAGAATTGTATGGTTCATCAGAAATTTTCTAAGAATTACAAGGAAGCTACTGAACTGGCAGTTTCTTAAAGACTATCCTAATACCAAAAATAAAACAAGTCAATTCTATAATTATCTAAATTTTGACAGTCCATTTAATGGAAGAAAATCAGGTCTAAGCATGTATGGTTCATAAAGAGTATGGCATCACTCTCAGAGAACAAAATGGGGAACCAAACCCCAAAACACTTCAGATGCTCCACGCTTTTACATACATGAAATAAATCAAAGCAACTTTCTTGAACAACGCATACTATTCTTGAAAGTTTCAGATTACTTTCTAGTAGACTGCAAGTTAAAAATCACCGCATCTCAGAGCTCAGCCTTTCCTTAGCAATCAGTGTTCCTCATAACGGCATTTTGGACAGGGCAATTATTCACTGGGCTGCCCTGTGTAGTACAGGATGTTGGAGGATCCCCAGGCCCTTCCTCTCTCTGGGAAATCAGAATTGGTAACATAATTTGTGGGTTCCAGTGAAAAATAAAAAAGCAGGGCTCCTTGCTCAAAACTTAATGATTCCAAGATGACAACAGGAGACAATTAAAACAAGCATTGGTCCTTCTAGGCGTGGGGCCCCGTGTGACTGCACAGGTTGCACACCTATGAAGCTGGCCCTGCATGGGAGGAGCATTCTTGATCATGTAAGCCCTAAGCCCATGCCCTATATTGCCAAGTGTACCATTTAAATTTTTTTTTGTCCAGGATATTGCCTTATAGATTAAGTAAAATTAAGGCCCACAAATAAGCAAATTGCCTAAAGTCATACTGCCAGAAAATGCAAAGGTAAGATTAAGTCCATGTATCTTTATATCATTTAGTTGTTAAAAAAATAAAATTGAGATCTAATAAACATAGCATAAAATTCACTATTTTAAAGTATATGTTCAAACTATGAATATTCAGAGTTATGCAATTATCAACATAATTTGAGAACATTTTCATCAACCAAAAAAGAAATCTTATTAGTAGTCATTCCTCATACTTCCCTTTAACTCCCTCAGTGTTAGGCAACCACTTCCTTCTGTGGTTATTTATTTATTTTTGTAACTGGGTTCTTTCACTTAGAATAACATTTTTGAAGTTCATCTAGGATGTAGCATACAGTACTTTATTTCCTTTCATTGCCAAAGGTTCCCCTTATGAATACTATATTTTATTTACCAGTCCATCGATTGATGGGCATTTGAGTTATGTCCACTTTTTTTGGCCATTAAGAATGATGCCATATAGGAGTTCTGGCCAAGATAAAGGCATAGGTAGAAACCCTTTGCTTCCTCACATAACCAAAAGGAGATTAACAACCAATCTAAAATCAATAAACAACCAGAAGTGCCAGAAAATCAAACTGCATGGAACTCCAACAAACTCAGAATTAAAGAAACAGTCAAATGGAACAACCAGACTGGTCAGGGGTTGGGCTAAGAGAAACCACAGTGAGGCTGCAGACCATGGGGGTAGGGCTGGCTATGGTGAGGTGGCAGGCTGTGCAGGAGGGGTTGACTTAAGGGGAAACTGAGACTCAGAGGTGGCTGTGGACTATGGCAGTTGCCACAGTGGGAGAAACTCCTAGTCTCACATAAGAGCTTGGTGAAAAGTAGCCTAGAGATGAGGAAGTGAGCTGTGCTGTTCCCTCTCTGGCTCCTCCCCCACAGGCAGCACTGCAAAGCAGCAAGGAGATTTCCCTGCCCAGGCGAATACCTACAGCCCCACCCCCTTAGCCTCGAATAAAGAAATAGGGCCCAAATGAAAAAACAGAGCAAAATCTCAGAAAGAGAGCTAAGCAATGAGGAGATAGCCAACCTATCTGATGGAGAATTCAAAACTTTGGTAATCAAGATGCTCACAGAACTGATTGAGCTAGGTTGAAAAATGAAAGAACAAATGAAAGATACCCAAAATAAGCCAGGCAGTAAAAGACAAATACCATATGATCTCACCTTTAACAGGAACCTAAACAACAAAACAGACAAGCAAGCAAAATATAACCAAAGACACTGAAATAGAAGACAGGATGACAGTAACCAGAGGGGAGAGGGGAGGGAATTTCACGGGAAAAAGGGAAGGGATTACAGGAACAAGTATAAAGGACACATGGACAAAAACTAAGGGGGGTGGAAATGGGAAGGAGGTGGGGAGCACTGGGGGGCATGGACTGGGATGGGAGTAAAAGACAAAAAACTGTACTTGAATAATAATTAAAATTAAATTAAAAAAAAAAGAAAAGAAAGATACTCAAAATGAAATAAAGCAAAATATTGAGGGAACCAACAGTGACAGGAAGGAAACCAGGACTCAAAGCAATGATTTGGAACATAGGGAAAAAATAAACATCCAACAGGAACAAAATGAAGAAACAAAAATTCAAAAAAGTGAAGAGAGTCTTATAAACCTCTGGGACAACGTGAAACATCCCAATATCTGAATTATAGGGATACCAGAAGGAGAAGATCAATGGCAAGAAATTGAAAACTTATTTGAACAAATAATGAAGGAAAACTTCCCCAATCTAGTGAAGAAAATAGACTTTCAGGAAGTCCAGGAAGCCCAGAGAGTCCCAAAGAATTTGGACCCAAAGCGGAACATACCAAGGCACATCATCATTAAGTTATGCAAGATTAAAGACAAAGAGAAATCTTAAAAGCATCAAGAGGAAAGGAAAGTGTTACTT
Source organism: Carollia perspicillata (assembly GCA_004027735.1). Lineage (NCBI taxonomy): Eukaryota > Metazoa > Chordata > Mammalia > Chiroptera > Phyllostomidae > Carollia > Carollia perspicillata. Next base: position 76,639 of record PVKM010001478.1, read on the forward strand.
ACAAAGGAGTGCCCATAGGGCTATCAGCTGATTTCTCAAAAGAAACCTTACAGGCAAGAAGCGACTGGAAAGAAGTATTCAAAGTCATGAAAGGCAAGGACCTACATCCAAGATTGCTCTATCCAGAAAAGCAATAATTTAGAATGGAAGGGCAGATAAAGTGCTTCCCAGATAAGATCAAGTTAAAGGAGTTCATCATCACCAAGCCACTATTATATAAAATGTTAAAGAGACTTATCTAAGAAAAGGCAGATCAAAATGAACAGTAAAACGAGAACAAACTCATAAATATCAACAACTCAATGTAAAAAAAAAGGAAGGAAAACATTGAGAACAAATATTAAGCAAACAACGAGAACAGGAACAGAATCAGAGAAATGGACATCACATGGAGGGTTTTCAGTGGGGAGGGCAGCGGAAGAATAGGGGGAAGAGGTACAAGGAAGAAGCAGTGTAATTGGTAGGCATTAAATAGATGGGGAGAGGTCAAAAATGGTACAGGAAACA